>MU775357.1:15012-37228 GCA_026770625.1 Nicotiana glauca | reverse complement strand
CGAGTGTCCTTGAATCACGAGACCAGGCTGTCTCAATTCCCACGAACTATTTCATAACACCCAAATGCTACACCGCTAGTCAAACATCTCGGAACATTCTGTGCCTTTTCTCATAAACTGATACAAAGCTTGATTCTTAATTGTACCTACAAGCTCGACATCATTAGGCACCACACTTTACCTCTTGAATTCACTAGGACCGTTACTGAGAGCCACCCGCTCTGACTTGGTCCCGAATATAATCAACTCCATGAATCTTCTAGCACATTAATACCCTCTCAACGAAGCACCTGGCAGAACCACTCCCCTTTAAACCCGCTTCTATACAATGCATAAATTATGAACNGGACTCTCCCACTTAGCTTGAACCCATCATTTCACCATTCTTGAGTTCGCCCGACCTTTTTACCTCTTATTGACTTAACCTCGCGCCACCAATTATCAAAATCTCTTTGGATCTTCCTGTAAATCTCCATCTTTCATATTCTGAGTTATCATCCACATTCGCACGACCGATCTTTTTGTTGAACAACCAATATAATTCCTTGCAGAAGCTTCGCCAACCACGCGATCGCTAATCTGCTTACGGAGAATAACCCACCTAGGGGAATCACCTCCCGACTTTTTCCCACGCCGCTGCACGGGGTACATTCACTATGACACTAATAGCCCATCCTGAGTCCGAGCTCACCTTCCAGTTGCACAAGTCCATTCGCCCCTCGCGGACATCAATTAAATGCGCGGCAACATCCTTCCAAATTCAGGGTTATGCTGCACCCTCCTCCATTTCAAGCAGCTCCTTTCCACTATAACAATCTTCTGCCGCATAATAGCCCATACTTCACATCATACCCACATGCTTCAATCACCAATCATTAAAATCCCCAATTCGATCCAAACTCTCTTTAAGGCGCGCAGTCATCCTACTACCAAGCCCATATGCAACCATCGCCACTCTCCTACTTTGGCGGAACTCATCTCATTAATCGGTCACTCGACCTTGCTTCTCATACTTGGCCTTCTAGAAATTTTAAACACTGCCTGGCACTTCCCACATGTCCTTCCTTATACTTTGCTGCTCATTTGTTGCCTCAAATAAAATCTATCTTCGTGGCACTTGAATCCACCATTGCTGCAAACTTTAAACCTTTCCAAAGGTCATCTTTATCGAGCCGTCAACATTAGAAATTCTTATTCGATCTTAAACCACCGCATCATGCGATATCTGACAGTTGTACCTCCAATATTATTTCACAATATCCTGCCATAAAGGCAAATTGTAGCAGATTATAACACCAACAACTTAGTACGTTCAATCAGGACCACGACACCCTCTCATAAAAGAAAGCTCAACCACGCTTGCAAATACCAAGCCTCATTACTTCCACCAGCCCACACCCGTCCATTCTTAGTACGACTGTCTTTTCCCCTGTTGGTAATAAAATACTGAATCCCTTTGATTACACACTGAGTAAACCTCCCTTTAATTCATTCACTTCCCCTACGCATGGGCAACCACCCTACCATCACAACAACACTGCGGAATAATCACTCATAAGCATTATGGCAACCTGTGTCTAGCCTCAAGGCTCTTAGAAGTTATGTTACTGAGATGAAACAATAGAATATCCCTCCAAAGTGTGACTATAATAGTCCAATCAACTATACAGGGAAAATCATCCCGCACCACATTTGTAGTGCCATTACAATCCTTCAATTTTCAATTTATAGAAAGCACTCGCGTCGCGTAAGATTGAGTGGGAAGGAATCAAAGGCATAACCCTCAAAGGAAATCAAACCGCACGATAAGGGAATCAAGAAGGGAAGTACTCCTAACAGTCCTGCAGCCTCCCGAGGATAAGTACAGACGTCTCCGTACCGATCCGTGAGACTCTACTAGACTTGCTCATGACTCGTGAGACCGACGGGAACCTAGTGCTCTGATACCATGTTGTCATGACCCAAAATCCACTAAGGGTCGTGGTGGCACCGGACACCGCTGTCAGGCCAACAACCTCAAATACTTAATTAAATCTTATTTTTTAACACTTTTGAAATCCAGGATTTTTCCTTGCTTATTAAGAAATTTTAAAGGATATAGATTCAAATCAAATTTAAATGTTGAACAGTTAATACAATACTTCAAACCATCCCAGAACTCGGTGTCACAAGTGCATGAGCAACTACTGATAAGGAAAATAGAATACAACACCTGTCCGAAATACAGTGGACAGGGAACAAGATACAAAATGTTGAAAGGAACTACACTAGTTGTGGTTCGCCTCGAACAATGCAGCTCACCTAGTCCCAGCGTCATCCATGCTGCTACGCCCAATAGACTGCTAGAGGTATACATACTTGTGCAACAAGAATGCACAGAAGTGTAGTATGAGTACGTAATCAACGTGTACTTAGTGAGTATCCCGCCTAATCCCGAAGGGGTAGAGACGAGATAGTCAACTCCGACACTCATTAGAGGTCAATTAGCAATATTCGTTAAGTGCGAGGATAATCATGGATTTGTATAGAAGTTCTGATTGTGAAGTCAGAAAAGCAGGTAAACACCTTCAACAATAAATCAAGGGCTTCTAAAGTCTGTTCTTTATTATCTTATCAGTTTACATCAAGCCACATAGGGCCAATTCCATATTTACAATTTTCAAGTAACAGATAAACATGCGCAAATCATGCCAAGGTTGACGGCCCGCTCCAACAGGAATGTAAATTGTGCACTGCCGAGGGTCGAGCGGCACGAACCATAGATGCATCTATTCTCACCGAGGCGTTCGGCCCGTTCCATAAATAAACACATATCCTGCTCGCGAATCATCCATGCGACGCATGCATACATAAATTACATGCTCAATTAGTCAAATAAGAACTTATCGGGGAATATTTATTCAAATAAAACCAATTCTCCTTTAACATTTTAAGAAATGAAGTTTAATCCTTTTAGAAATTTACTTACTAATTCGATGTGAGTTAAGCAATTCAAGCTACTAATGGGTTCACAATTAATCCACGTGCAACATGCTTTTGGGTCCTAACTACCCGGACAATAGCATAATAGAAGCTACGCACGGACTCTCGTTACCTCGTGCGTACGTAGCCCCCACAAATAGGAGCACATAATCAATTACTTCACCTACGAGGTAAATTCCCCCTCACAAGATTAGAAAGGAGTCTCACCTCGCTCCGAAGACTCAAAACCCGCATTCTACATTCTTCCAAAGGCTTGAACGACGCACAATGCACCAAAACTGGCCAATTAACGACAAACTAATGAGAACATGCTCAAATACTTGTTAGAAATTCAAATTACACAGATTCCCAACTTCGCTTAGTGAAAGGACGAAAATACCCTCAGGCTTACGTGCCCGGATTCCAAAATTTCTCGAAGACGAAGGTTACCCATGACCTTAGGAACTCAAATATATGATTTTCTCCTAATTCCATACTCAAAATCGTGGTCAAATTCGAAGAAATGTAAATTCATAGGTTTTCCACCAAAACCCGAAATTTCTATAATTTCCTTGCCTAAATCCATGTATAAATCTTGTATTTAACTCAAATCTAGCATAAATTACTTACCTTATGACAAGTGATGAAAATGGCACCTCCAAGCTGCTCCCCATCGACTCCAATGGAAGAAAAATGGGGTTGAACTGAACTCAACTCCGAACTTAAAACATCTCACTGCCCCAACTACTTCCGCTTCTGCGACTCTTCGCCGCTTCTGCGGCTTTGGGCAAAAGGAAGCTGACCGCTTCTGCGGTCTGGGAGCCGCTTAAGCGGAACCGCTTCTGCGGTCCCTGGGCCACTTCTGCAATTTCCTTGGACCTGGCCCCCTTCCGTTTCTGCGAGCGTTTCACCGCATCTGTGGTCCAAGAACCGCAAATGCCGTTATGACAGAAGCAGCAAATCTCAAGCCTTCCCAAATTCCACTTTTCAATTCGATAACCATCCGGAATTCACCCGAGGCCCCCCGAGACCCCAACCAGTCATACCACCCAGTCCCAAAACACATTACGGACTTGCTCGAGGCTTCAAATCCCATCAATTAACGCTAAAATCCCAAATTACACCCCGATTCAAGCTTTATGAACTTCGAACTTTCAAACTTCTACTTTCGATGCTTAAACCTATCAAATCACGTCCGATTGACTTCAAATTTGCACACAAGTCATATTTGACATTACAGACCTATTCCAACTTCCGAAATCAGATTCTGACCCCGATATCAAAAAGTCAACCTCCGGTCAAACTTCTCAAAAATCTTCAAATTTCTATATTTAGCCAAATGGCTTCAAAATGACCTACGGACCTCCCAATTCACTTCCGATCGCGCTCCCGACTCCAGAATCACCATACGGAGCTACTCCCAGTCTCGGAATCCCAAACGAACATCGATAACGTTGAAATGCACTCCAAGCCAAACTTAAGAAATTCCTTCTAAAATGCTAACTTCCACAATAGGCGCCAAAACGCTCCCGGGTTATCTAAAACCCAATTCGGGCATATGCCCAAGTCCAAAATCATCATACGAATCTGCTGGAACCTTCAGATCCTGATTCCGAGGTTGTTTACTCGAAATTCAAATCCTAGTTCATTCTTTCAACTTTAAGCTTCTTAAATGAGAATTTTTATTTAAATTTAACTCCGATCTTCCTGAATTTAAATTTCGACCATGCGAACAAGTCACAATACCTGAAATGAAGCTGCTCATGGCCTCAGATTGCTGAACGATGTGCTAGGGCTCGAAACGACCGGTCGGGTCGTTGCAACTATAATCACGTCTTGGATTCAAACGAATCAAGCCATATCAAAAAGCAATTAAGAGTTGTAAGTAGGCACATAATTTAAAATATTTTAGACTCTAAGTTGGATTTGACAATAGCTTTGAAAAAATATTTTCTTGTTCAATTTTATATGAATTAGACATCCCTAAACTAATTATACTAATAGGATTCCTAAAGGTAATCATGTAGGATTCCTAACATGTAGAATTATATCATAAAACTAATAGGATTATAAGGCTAATATCTTGAATTTCGGTCATATCCTTTTATTATAAGTTACTATGCTTAATATTATAAGGTTATTTTTATAAACCGACATTGTATTCATGCTTTTATAATAACTAGTCTCTATGTACGTGCGTAACACGTAAATTTTCAGTCAAGTATTTATACGAAAGAACAATAAAATTGAAGAAAAAGTAGAAGTATATAAGAAAAAAGAATCATGTCGAAAGCAACTGGCCATAGAAAAGATGCACCTTTTACATGTTGAATATTGGTATCATTATATTAACACATTATTTAATTCAAAATAATTGGAGTCCTATGAACCTGCATAGATGATCAATTTGTCATGTTGATTACATATTATATGTATCCATAGATGTCACGACCCAGATTTCCCACCCTCGGGAGTCGTGATGGAGCCTACTAATAGGAGCTAGGCAAGCCAAGTTAATTTCCTTCTTTTAGCAATTATCGACCATTTAATAATAACAATACATAATATGATAAAGCGGAAGTCTCAATATATAATTAACTGAAAGAAATGCAGAAGTTTAAAGAAATCCTCTACACAAGAACTGGAGTCACAAACTCACAAACCTCTAGAGAATGCTAAATACAATGTTTGAATAAAAACATAATTCTGTTTGTTCCGGCACAAAGGATAACAAACTAAAGTAAAGATAGAAGAGACTCCGGGCCATGCGGACGCCAGCTAGGCTACCTCGGGATCTCTGGACTGAAGTCAGCTCCCAAAACTCCTACTGTTGTCCAAAAGCTGCTTTGGCTTCGTGATCTGTGCAAAAAGATGCACAGGGTGTAACATCAGCACAACCGACCCCATGTGCAGGTAAGTGCCTGGCCTAACCCCGTCTAAGTAGTGATGAGGCTAGACAGGACAACCAAAACCAACCTGTGCAGTTTAATGTATACACATATACAATAGAAGAGAATACAGAAATATAACAAGTCAAGAGGGAGGGGATCATGCTGTAGGTGCTGTAACAGTTTAGAATACAAAATTAATAAATAAGGTATGGAACGATACAACTACAATGTCAACGAGAGTAGGAAAACAACAGTTGCACGGCACCATCCTTCGTGCTTTTACTCTCATTCTCACCAAAACAACCATATAAAGTGCACGACATCAACCTTCGTGCTTTTCCTCACATAAACACTCATATCATGGCACGGAATGACCCTTCGTGCATTAGTAATCAAAACATGGTACGGAATCTCCCTTCGTGCATTAATAATCAAAACACGGCACGGAATGTTCCTTCGTGCATTAATAATCAAAACATGGCACGGAATGTTCCTTCGTGCATTAACGTATCCTCAACATAAATCATGCACGGCATCAACCTTCGTGCTTTACCACTCTTCATCACCCAAGCAACAATCACAACCAATGGGGCGAGGGGATAGACAAACAGTAATAGAAGTCCCGGTAGGGAAACACAAGTAAAGAGTTAAATCCCGGCAAGGGAGCAACAACACTAACTTTTACATCCCGACAAGGGAGATAATCAATATACGAATACAGCCCGGCAAGGGAATAATCACATTTCTTTCTCTTTCTTTAATTTCTTACTCAATAATTACTTTGTCATTCGAGCCAACGCTCCAAAAGGTTCACAAATCATAATTCTTTCTCATACTCTTCACACTATATATAAATCATCAATTACACAAGGAAGAGTCACAACAAAATTAGTATAAGCACAAAAAAAGACTCACGGTCATGCTAGACACCAGTGTATAGATACTCGTGACCATGCCTATACACCGTACTCAACAATTAGCAATTAGCAAACAATACTCTAATCCTATTCCCTCAAGCCAAAGTTAGATCAAACGCTTACCTCAACTTCCGTGGCTAAATCAATCCACAACATTCACCCTCCCTCTCGAATTCGGCTCCAACTCAATTAAATCTATGAAATAACGACTTTATAATTTTAATAATAGCTAAACAAATCAAACTCAATGCCGAAATATAGATTCCCAACCTTTCTTCCAAAAATTCCAAAATTGACCTCGGGCCCGCTTGATCGAAACACGAGGTTCGAACCAAATTCATATCGCCCATTCCCCCACGAGCCTAGATATACAATTTGTTTTCAAATTCGACCCCAAAACGAGGTCTAAATTGAAGGAAATCGAAAAGCCCTAACTCTACACAATTCTCCCAATTTCAACCCTAGATTACATGTTTTAGGCCTAGGATTTCAATGGATGATGATAGAAAATGAAGAAAATGAGTTAGATAATACTTACCCAAGAAGATTTGGTGAAGAATTGCTCTACAAGTCGCCTAGGGGCTGTGGAGAAGAAGATCTCGTGTGAATTTTTGAATAAAACCCGTCACTATTCTGTTTTTAGGCTTTTAAATTAACTGGGCAAAAATGCCCTATGCGTTCGTGACATAGGGGTCGCGTTCGCGAAGCAGGGGGAACTGGAAGCATCCCGTTCGCGATAGGGGTTTGCGAATGCGTAGAGTTAATTACAGGGGTCCCAGATTTTGGCTTATGCGAACACGTGAATGAATACGCGAACGTGTTAGGGGGGGGGGGCTGGCACTATGCGAACGCGTGAAATTGAATGCGAACGCGAAGAAGGGGACACCACAGGCAGTGCGAACACGAGCTGAAGGCCGTGATCGCGAAGAAGAAAAAGCATGTGCAAAAATTAAAGAAAATCGGATACTTTTCCTAAGTTCAAAACATCCCGAAACACCTCCAAAACACTCCCGAGCCCTCAGGGCTCCTAACAAAACACACACACTAACTCAACAACATCCTTCGAACTTAATCGTGCGATCAAATAGCCAAAATAACATCATAAACGAGGAATCAAACCTCAAAATCATCACTTTTTATTCAAACTTCATAAACTTTCATTTCTAGATATTTAGGTCCGAAACACGTCAAATGACGTCTTATTTCAACCAAATTTTACAAAAAGCGCTTAAACCGTATATAAGACTTGTACCAGGCATAGAAACCAAAATACGAGCCCGATACCATAGTCTTCTAATCACATTTCATTTCCGATTTCTTTAATAATTTTAGAAAAATAATTTCTTTTAAACATTCATTTCTTGGGCTCGGGACCTCGGATTTCGATTCCGGGCATATGCCCGAGTCCCATATTTTCCACAGACCCTCCGGGACCGTCTAAATCATGGGCCCAGGTCCGTTTACCCAAAATATTGACCAAAGTCAACTCTAATTATATTAATATCAAAATTCATCATTTTTCACACAGAATTCATAGTTAAGCTTTCCGGCTACGCGCCCGGACTGTGCACGCAAATTGAGGCGACTAAAAATGAGGTTTTCAAGACCTCGAAAGCGCGAAAAAGAGAGAAAACAGGTGATGAACTTTTAGGTCGTCACTTTCTCTACCTCTAAAATAACCGTTCGTCCTCGAACGGACAAAAGAAAGAAGTACCTGAGTCAGGAAAAAGATGAGGATAACGGCTCTGCATATCAGACTCGGACTCCCAGGTCGATGCCTCTCCATTGAACATGCACTGAAGGAAAACTCTTCGACCTCAACTGTCAAACCTGCTGGTCTAGAAGAGCTACCGGCTTCTCCTCATAAGACAGATCCTTGTCCAACTAGACAGTGCTGAAATCTAACATGTAGGTTGGATCGCCGTGATACCTCCGAAGCATGGACTCATGAAACACTGGATGCACGGCTAACAAGCTATGCGGCAAGGCAAGTCTATAAGCCACCTGTCCCACACGATCGAGAATCTCAAACGGGCCAATGAACCTAGGGCTAAGCTTGCCCTTCTTCCCAAATCTCATCACGCCCTTCATAGGCGACACTCGGAGCAATATCCGCTCACCAACCATGAAAGGTACATCTCGAGCCTTACGATCTGCATAACTCTTTTGCCGCGACTTAGCCGAACGAAGTCTGTCCTGAATGATCTTCACCTTATCTAAGGCCTCCTGAACTAAATCTGTACCCAATAACCGAGCCTCTCCCGGCTCAAACTATCCAACTAGAGACCGACGTCGCCTACCATACAATGCCTCATATAGATCCATCTGAATGCTGGACTGGTAGCTGTTGTTGTAGGCAAACTCCGCTAAAGGAAAGAACTGATCCCACGAACCTCCTATGTCGATAACACAAGCCCAGAGCATATCCTCTAAAATCTGAATAGTCCGCTCGGACTGACCGTTCGTCTGAGGATGAAACGCTGTGCTCAACTCAACCCGTGTGCCCAACTCTCGCTGAACTGCACCCCTAAAATGCGAGGTAAATTGCGTACCCCGGTCCAAAATGATAGATACCGGCACACCATGAAGGCGAACAATCTCCCGGATATAAATCTCAGCTAATCTCTAGGATGAATAGGAGACTGCTACAGGAATAAAACGTGCTGACTTGGTCAGTCTATCAACAATAACCCATATCGCATCGAACTTCTTCCGAGTTAACGGAAGTCCGGTAATGAAATCCATGGTAATCCTCTCCCACTTCCACTCGGGAAGCTCAATCCTCTAAAACAGTCCACCAGGCCTCTGATGCTCGTACTTAACCTGCTGACAGTTCAAACAACGAGCCACATATGCAACAATATCCTTCTTTATCCTACGCCACCAATAATGCTGCCACAAGTCCTGATACATCTTCGCGGCGCCCGGGTGAATAGAATACCGGGAACTATGGGCCTCCGCTAAGATCAACTCTCGAATCCTATTGGCATTGGGCACATAAACTCGCCCCTGCAATCTCTAAACACCATCGCTATCTAAGGTCACCTTCGTGGCACCTCCACGCTGCACCGTGTCTCTCAGGACACACAAATGGGGATCATCAAACTGCCGATCACGGATACGCTCCAATAATGAAGAACGAGCAACCATGCAGGCTAACACTCTGCTAGGCTCAGAAATATCCAACCTCACAAATCGTTTGGCCAAGGCCTGAATATCTAAAGCAAGCGGTCTCTGGCTGACCAGAATATAAGCAAGACTATCCATACTGGCGGACTTCCTACTCAATGCATCGGCCACCACATTAGCTTTCCCTGGGTGATATAAAATAGTAACATCATAATCTTTCAATAACTCCAACCACCTCCTCTGTCTCAAATTCAACTCTTTTTGCTTGAACAAGTATTGAAGACTCTTGTGATCAGTGTACACCTCATATGTCACACCATATAGGTAATGCCTCCAAATCTTCAAAGCATGAACAATGGCTGCCAACTCTAGATCATGAACCGGATAATTCTTTTTGTAGATCTTCAACTACCTCGAAGCATAGGCAATGACTCTTCCATCCTGCATCAATACTGTACCAAGCCCAATACGTGAAGCATCACAATAGACTGTATAAGGCTCTGAACCTGTGGGCAAAAACCCCTCCACGAACCGACGGTAGTAGCCTGCTAACTCCAAGAAACTCTAAATCTCTGTAGCTGATGCTGGTCGAGGCCAGCTCTTGACTGCCTCAATCTTCTTCAAGTCCACCTGAATACCCTCTGCTGATACAACGTGACCCAGGAATGCAACCGAACTCAACCAGAACTCACACTTCTAGAATTTAGCATATAACTGACTATCCTTCAGAGTCTGAAGAACCACTCTGAGGTGCTGCTCGTGCTCCTCCTGGCTGCGGGAGTATCTCAGAATATCATCAATGAAAACTATCACGAACAAGTCCAAATAAGGCATGAACACTCGGTTCATCAACTCCATAAATGCTGCTGGGGATTGGTCAACACAAATGACATGACCAAAAACTCATAATGCCCATACCGAGTGTCGAATGCTGTCTTAGGGACATCGGATGCCCTAATCCTCAGCTGGTGGTAGTCAGATCACAAGTCTATCTTTGAAAACACCTTCATACCCTGAAGCTGGTCGAACAAATCGTCAATCCTTGGCAGTGGATACTTGTTCTTTATCGTCATTTTGTTCAATTGCTGGTAATCAATGCACATCCTCATCGAACCATCCTTCTTCTTGACAAATAACACTGGTGCGCCCCAAGAAGAAACACTAGGTCTGATTAAACCCTTCCCTAGCAAATCCTTTAATTGGTCCTTTAACTCCTTCAGCTCTGGCGGGGCCATGCGATACGGCGGAATGGAAATGGGCTGAGTGCCAGAGCCAGATTGATACAAAAATCAATATCCCTGTCGGGTGGCATATCCGGCAGGTTTAAAGGGAAGACCTCGAGGAACTCCCGAACAATAGGAACAGAATCAATAGAAGGGACCTCTGCGCTGGAATCGCGAACATACGCCAGATAAGCTAAACACCCCTTCTCGACCATGCGTCGAGCCTTCACATATGAAATAACTCTGCGGGTGGTATGCCCTAGGGTCCCTCTCCACTCTAAATGGGGAAAATTTAGCAAAGCCAAGGTCACGGTCTTGGCGTGACAATCCAAGATAGAATGATACAGGGACACCCAATCCATCCCTAATATAACATCGAAATCCACCATGTCTAAGAGCAATAAATCAATACAGGTCTCAAGACCCTCAAGCACTACCACACAGGAATGATGCACTCGGTCGACCACTATAGAATCACCAGCTGGTGTAGATACATAAACAAGAATACCCAAAGCATCACTAGGCATGACCAAGTATGGTGCAAAATAGGATGACACATACGAATACGTAGACCCAGGGTCAAATAGAACTGAAGCATCCTTATCACAGACCATAATAGTACATGTAATAACTGTATCTGAAGATTCAGCCTCTGGCCTGGCTGGAAGAGCATAACACTGGGGTTGGGCCCCACCTCCCTGAACCACATCTCTGGAACGGTCGGCTGCTGGCTGGCCTCTACCTCTGGCGGTCCGAGCTCCACCTCTATGATCCCTACCTCCACCTCTATGACCTCTACCCCCGCCTCTAACTGGCTGGGCGGCCTGTGGATCACCTGCTGCCTGAATTATGGGGCAAGGATTCTACTGCCGGGAACTACCCAAAGCTCGAGGGCAAAATCTGACAATGTGACTTGGGTTACCACAACCATAACAAGCCCTCGGCTGCTGAGACTGCTGACCCTGTCGACCTGAATGTCCTCCTTGGAAACTCTAAAGTGGCGGTGCACTGATGAGAGCTATTGGTGTACTGAAAGACTGCTGATCAGAATAATGCGGCTGAGAACTACTACCGCCTGAAGTACCATGAGAGACCTGGAGAGTTGACTGAAAAGGCCTCGGAGGATGGCCTCTACCATAAGAATCTCTACCCCCAGACGAGGTACCACTGAACCTACCTGCATGACGGGGCCTCTTATCTGACCCGTGACCACCTCCCCGTGCAAGAGCTATCTTAACTCTACGGGCCACATTGGCCGCCTCCTAAAAAGAAATCTCACTCCCAGCTCCCATAGCCATCTGGAGACAGATCATATGAATCAATCTATCAATAAACCTCCGCACCCTCTCTCTCGGTGGGGAGTATAACAATAGCATGGCATGCTAGATCAATGAACCGTGTCTCATACTGAGTGACTGTCATAGAGCCCTGCTGGAGGCGCTCGAACTGCATGCGAAGAGCCTCTTGCTGAGTAACTAGGAGAAACTTCTCCAAAAACAACTCTGCAAACTGGTCCCAAGTCGGAGATGGCGACCCTGCTGGCCTGGATAAAAAATAGTCCCTCCACTAAGTCTTGGCGGATCTAGATAGATGAAAGGTGGCGAAGTCGACCCCATTGGTCTCCACAATACCCATAGTCCGAAGAACCTCATGGCAGCTATATAAGAAATCCTGGGGGTCCTCTGTAGAAACACCGCTGAATGTGGAGGTGAAGAGCTTGGTGAACCTATCAAGCCTCCACAAAGCATCTGCGGACATAGCTGCTCCACAGCCGGTCTGAGTCATAATACACGGCTAAACTACCACAGCTGGCTGAACTACTGGAACTTGAGCCTGGGGAGCTACCTGCTCCGGAGTACGTATAGCAGGAGTCTGAACCCCTCTTCCAGCCTGAGAACTGGCTGGTGCTACTGGAAGCAAACCGCTCCAGAGACGCTCTCCCTAAAGCCTACCAACCTGACCAAAGCGTCCTGAAGAACTGGGGTGGCTATAAACCCCTCTGGGACCTGAGCCGGGCCCACCGGAGCTGCTGGGGTTGGAACCTCCTCGTCAAAATCAACATGAGGCTCCACCTTTAGGACTGCTGCTCGGGGCTGAGCTCTGCCCCTGCCTCGGCCTCTGGCACGGCCTCGACCTCGCCCTCTGCCCCTCGTAGGAGCTGCTGCTGCGGGCTCGGGCTACTGCGTAGTAGAAGAGGAAGCACGTGTTCTCGCCATCTGCGAAAGAACAGAGTAGATATTCAATAAGCATTTGAGAAAAAGAACCGCACGAGAAGAAAGAACAAATGTGAAACTTTTCCTAACTTTGTAGCCTCTAGGATAAGTACAGACGTCTCCGTACCAATCCTTCAGACTCTACTAAATTTGTCCATAAGTCGTGAGACTTATGTAACCTGGTGCTCTGATACCAACTTGTCACGATCCGGATTTCCTACCCTCGGGAGTCGTGATGGCGCCTACTAATAGGAGCTAGGCAAGCCAAGTTAAATTACTTCTTTTAGAAATTATCGATCATTTAATAATAACAATACATAATATGATAAAGCGGAAGTCTCTATATATAATTAACTGAAAGAAATGTGGAAGTTTAACAAAATCTTCTACCCAAGAACTGGAGTCACAAACTCACGAACGTCTATAGAATGTTAAATACAATGTCTGAATAAAAACATAATTCTATTTGTTCCGACACAAAGGATAACAAACTAAAGTAAAGATAGAAGAGACTTTGGGCCATGCGGACGCCAGCTAGGCTACCTCGGGATCTCTAGACTGAAGTCAGCTCCCAAAACTCCTACTGTTGTCCAAAAGCTGCTCCGGCTCCGTGATCTGTGCAAAAAGATGCACAGGGTGTAGGATCAGCACAACTGACCCCATGTGCTAGTAAGTGCCTGGCCTAACCCCGGTAAAGTAGTGACAAGGCTAGACAGAAATACCAAAACCAACCTGTGCAGTTCAATATATATACATATGCAATAGAAGAGAATACAAAAATTTAACAAGTCAAGAGGGAGGGGAGCATGTTGTAGGGGCTGTAACAGTTTAGAATACAAAATCAATAAATAAGGGATGGAACAGTACAACTACAATGTCAACAAGAGTAGGAAAACAATAGTTGCACGGCACCATCCTTCGTGCTTTTACTGTCATTCTCACCAAAACAACCATATAAAGTGCACGACATCAACCTTCGTGCTTTTCCTCACATAAACACTCATATCATGGCACGAAATGTCCCTTCGTATATTAATAATCAAAACATGGAACGAAATGTTCCTTCGTACATTAATAATCAAAACATGGCACGGAATGTTCCTTCGTGCATTAACATATCCTCAACACAAATCGTGCACGACATCAACCTTCGTGCTTTACTATTCTTCCTCATCCAAGCAACAATCAAAACCAATGGAGCGAGGGATAGACAAACAGTAATAGAAGTCCCGACAGGGAAACACAAGTAAACAGTTAAATCCCGGCAAAGGAACAACAACACTAACTTTCACATCCCGGCAAGGGAGATAATCAATATACGAATACAGCCCGACAAGGGAATAATCACATTTCTTTCTCTTTCTTTAATTTCTTACTCAATCATTACTTTGTCATTCGAGCCAACGCTCCAAAGGGTTCACAAATCATAATTCTTTCTCATACTCTTCACACTATATAGAAATCATCAATTACACAAGGAAGAGTCACGACAAAATTAGTATAAGCACAAATAAGGACTCACGGTCATGCTAGGCACCAGTGTATAGATACTCGTGACCATGCCTATACACCGTACTCAACAATTAGCAATTAGCAAACAATACTCTAATCCTATTCCCTCAAGCCAAAGTTAGATCAAGTGCTTACCTCAACTTTCACAGCTAAATCAATCCACAACATTCGCCCTCCCTCTCGAATTCGGCTCCAACTCAATTAAATCTATGAAATAACGACTTTATAATATTAATAATAGCTAAACAAATAAAACTCAATGACTAAATATAGATTCCCAACCTTTCTTCCAAAAATTCCAAAATCGACAAACACGAGGTTCGGATCAAATTTATATCACCCATTCCCCCACGAGCCCGGATATACAATTTGTTTTCAAATTCGACCCCAAAACGAGGTCTAAATCGAAGGAAATCGAAAAGCCCTAACTCTATACAATTCTCCCAATTTCAACCCTAGATTACATGTTTTAGGCCTAGGATTTCAATGGATGATGATAGAAAATAACAAAAATGAGTTAGATAATACTTACCCAAGAAGATTTGTTGAAGAATTGCTCTACAAGTCGCCTAGGGGTTGTGGAGAAGAAGAGCTCGTGTGAATTTTTGAATAAAACCCAGCACTGTTATGTTTTTAGGCTTTTAAATTAAATGGGCAAAAATGCCCTATGCGTTCGCGACATAGGGGTCGCGTTTGCGAAGCAGGGGGAACTGGAAGCATCGCGTTCGTGATAGGGGTCTGCGAACGCGTAGAGTTAATTATCGGGGTCCCAGATTTTGGCTTATGTGAATGCGTGAATGAATATGCGAACGCGTTGAGGGGGGGGGGGTGGCACTACGCGAACGCGTGAAATTGAACACGAACGCGAAGAAGGGGACACCACAGGCAGTGCGAATGCGAGCTAAAGGCCGCGATCGCGAAGAAGAAAAAGCATGTGCAAAAATTGCAGAAAATCTGATACCTTTCCTAAGTTCAAAACATCCCGAAAGACCTCCGAAACACTCCCGAGCACTCGGTGCTCCTAACCAAATGCACACACTAACTCAACAACATCCTACGAACTTGATCATGCGATCAAATCGCCAAAATAACATCATAAATGAGGAATCAAACCTCAAAATCATCACTTTTTCTTCAAACTTCATAAACTTTCATTTCTAGATATTTAGGTCCGAAACACGTCAAATGACGTTCGATTTCAACTAAATTTTACAGAAAGCGCTTAAACCATATATAAGACTTGTACCTGGCGTCGGAGCCAAAATACGATCCTGATACCACAGTCTTCTAATCAAATTTTATTTCTGATTTCCTTAATAATTTCTTTTAAAAATTTATTTCTCGGGCTCGGGACCTTGGATTTCGATTCCGGGCATATGCTCGAGTCCCATATTTTCCTAAGGACCCTCCGGGACATCCAATCATGGGTCCGTTTACCCAAAATATTGACCAAAATCAACTTTAATCATATTAATATCAAAATTCATTATTTTCACACAAAATTCATATTTAAGCTTTCCGGCTACGCGTCCGGACTGCGCACGCAAATCAAAACAACTAAAAATGAGGTTTTCAAGACCTCGTAAGCACGGAAAAGAGAAAAAACAGGTGATGACCCTTTGAGTCGTCACAATATAGCATAGAAATATAGATTGTGATCATATCTTGCCTAATATTTCTTTACAAATAATGTGTGTGATGTATGTTTTTTTTCGAATAATGTGTATAATACAAATTTAGTTACTAAGCAATGTGGTCTTATATTCAAAGTAAAATTAGTTGTCTTTTAAATCCAAAAATATTACGAATGCGTAACCAGGGCAAATAATGTTACAACATATATTAGTAATCTTTTTTAAGTCCAAACTACATGTTTAATTGATAAATTTTCTAACTTTAAGTAGAATTTGCAGTTGATATATTTGCATCTTCAAAACAAAGAAAAGACCAAAAAAAAAAGATGCTCAAAGTTTCGATTTTGGTTTCACATGTGAATTTTATTGTTTGGGTAGATTTGTGTGTTTGGATCCCTTTTGAAAATATTTTTCTTAAGATTTGAAGATTTTCTTAATATAAATAAAATATCTACAAGTCCTTCAAGGCTAGAGGTCATTCCCTTTTAGTTCATTATTATCCGGGGAATGCCCCGAAGGACTTGTAGATATTTTATTCCAGGGAATGCCCCGTTGTATTCTGTACTTGGAGGCCAAAGTAGAACTTGTAGAATTTTATTTTTATTTTTATTTTTATTTTAATGACCTCGAGCCTCTTGTGTGCTTTTTTTTTGTGTGTGTGTTTATTTTTACCTCAATTTGAATGTTTTAAAAGTTAACTAGTTCGAGTATGCAACTGTAATTTTCACGGGACTTGGGCAGTGCCTAACACCTTCTCCCCGAGTCAAATGAATCCCCTTACCCGAATCTCTTGTGCAGGCTTGGTTTTAGAGTCTAAAGTGTTATAAAAGGAAAAAACATTTCTAAAAAAGCGGTGACCTGACACACCGAAACCAAATGTCAGGTGGCGACTCTGAAAAATCCTTTTGAACACAATTTTGTCACTTTCTAATTTGAAAACTCTTTTGAGCTTCAAAATCCTTTTATTATTTTAAAGGGGCTAGTGAAGTGTAAAAAAGGGATGTGACAAGTATACCTTATTCCTATCTTATGCAGAAAGAGAAGCTATTTCCGATAAGAGGCGGAGCTAGGATTTTGAGTGTGTGGGTTCTAACTGTAGCTCTGCCCCTGTTCATATGGTATTCTGCCATTAGCTTCAGAGCTTGAGCCCAAAATAACAGCTACAACTAATATTCTTGCTTCCCACATTTATTCTATAAAATATAATAACAAATTTATCTCTGAGTAGTACCCAAATGTAATTGGTCTCACTAAAAAAATTAAAAACAAGAAAGTAGGACCAATAGCCTATATACCTTGTCAGTCGTCTTGTCGAGGATTCGAGATTTCAAGTTTGAATTTTTGGAAAGAACAACACTCACACCCACAGTCACAAAGCAGATCAACAGAGCAGAACCCTAGCTTTTTTTTTTTTGATTTGGGGTTTTCGATTTCTTCCTTGTTTGGAGTTGGAACTTGCAGAGGCGTTTGGTAGGTGAACAATAAAAGAGGTTGAAAGGTAGCGAAGTGGTGAGTGAGACTTTGAAGTAAAGTGGTGCTAAAAGTTAGATATATGGCTACCATGGAAGTTGTGATTCAGAAAAGGAAAAGTTTAAAAAGAAGGTGAGAGTGTCAATGAGTCACGTTCATAATCAGTGGACTGAAATGATTTTTTCAACATAGTTAAATGAATTGGGATGTCTATTAAAAAGAAAAAGACTATTAAAAAAGCTAGTAAAGTGAGAGAATTTCTGCTAGAGTTGTCTATGGCTTTTGTTTATTAGAAAGAAAAACACTATTTTAAAAAAGTTAGTTTAATTACTTTAATTAGAGGAAAGTGGGATGAATTTCTGCTAGAGTTGTCTGGAACATGTCTTTATTTTACTCTTTTATTGTGTGCTTTTTAAAAGTATTATAAAAAATTATAACAACATAATGCTTGCTTATAGGGGGATTCGAACTCGGGTATTTTGTAGCGAACCCAGAACCCCTTACTACTGAACCCAAATAACTTTTGTTACTGAGTTCAGCAGACATATATATATATAAGGTTGAAACATTTTCAATACAAATAAAGGGTTTCGGAAAAAAGTCACTGGATTCGTCCGAACCCGCACCCAGTACTGTACCTCCGCCCCTGTTTCCGATAGTTAAGCATAAGCACAACAATTCGGAACGAGAGATGCAACGAGATTTGCTACGACTAAAAGGAGAGGTGCATATAGGAGTCAAATTTACTACCACTAAAATTCTGATCAGCGAGATTTGCTTGAGTTATAATTGCATCCTCACTTTAACCTGCAAGTTGGAGAGATGTGATCAGAGACGTTAAGGTTAAGTAGGAACATTAAATTTGGACTAATTACCTTTGTTCGTATTCATCAATTAATTACTTATAATATTGGAAAATTATACTTATGACATTAGCAACTACACGCAAGGGAAAGAGGACAATTCCGACGCCGCCCAAATCCAAAACTAGCACAAACAAAAACCTAAGTTTCCAAGGACGAAGATTTCTGTCGCCTTTTTTGTCTGCCCAAATCTTTACGTACCCTCCTAATAAGTCATAGAATTAATTTCCACACCTAATGTTATTTTCTATTCCTAGGTGAAACAATCTCCTCGTGCACATTCGGCCATGGCAATTTGTCTGCCTAATTAATTCCCTGGTTATTATTTTATCTAGCGTTTGGACATAAATTTGGCTAAAATTTGAGAAAAAATAATTTTTTGAAAATGAGATAAAAAATTATTTTTGACAATTAAAATTTTATTTGAACATGCATTTCACAGAAAAAGAATTTAAAGTTTTGTAAGTAGAAAACTTTAAACTTCAAAAACTACCTTGGAGCTGTTTTTGAGATTTGAAGATTTTTCTCCAAATCTGCCAAAAAATAGTTAAAATATATAAACAAACTGATATTTGAAAACAAAACTCCCAAATTTATTACCAAACTGGAGCTTAGTTTTCTTTGGCAAATACTTCCTTATGCTCAATAATTACATTAAATTATATAATTTAAATTCTCATAGGTAAAATTTAAGTAAAAATTATTACTTAATCATGATTAAATTATAAATTTGAATAAAAAATATGTATCTTTATTTATGGTGTAAACAACCTATAAAAATATTTAAATTTTTGATGTTTTCTTATTTGTCTTTTCCTAAGCAAGATCTCACCTAATATTTATCCCCCAAAAAAGACTCGCGTACACACGCAAAAGGGGATGATAAAGGGAGATAATGAAAGTCACTTCCATTATCAAATGAGTGTGTTTTATTATTATAATTAATTTTTTATGTATTTCCTCTCGTCTTAATTTTCGTAATGGTGTTTGATTGAATATAAGTTTAAGAAAGATTTTTCTTTTAAATTTATGATCTAAAATAAGATCAATATGTTATTGAGGGTAAAATCATGAAAATTAGAGTGGCCAGTAACGATTGATTGTGAAAGTTGTCTATTATGCAAACTGCAAAGTATCTTTTTCAAGTGAAAAATCTTTTGTTGATTTGTCATTAGATTTGGTGGGGGTGATGAAAGCTGACCTTTAACCTAGATTGACTATAAAAATTTCGGTTATTCAGTTCCGAATTAAATAAATGAGAATCCAAATCCAATTCAAACAAATTTAGATTGAATTATTTTTAAGTTTAATTTTGAATTAATCGGTTTGGATATTTCGAATTTTCGGTTTTGAACCTATATATTTAGGGGTCGTTTGGTATGAGGTATAAGGTGGTATAAGGGTGGTATAAAAATTTAATACCATCTTAATGCTTTGTTTGGTTAGTAAACCAGGTATAAGTTATCCCGGTGTTAATTTTAACACCGGGATAACTTATACCTTATAAAAGGTGGGGTTTAGCACCGGTATAACTTATACCTTCTTCTTAGAAATTATGCAATTATCATTCTTAACATAACATACCAAACAATGAATAAACAACAATCCCAGAATAATTAATCACAGCATAACTTATCCCAATATAACTTATACCAACATAACTTATACCGGTATAAATCATATTCCAATCAAACGGCCCCTTAGGTGTGTCTTCTTCTTCTTCTTATAGAAATGAACATCCGACTAACACATTTGTATTAAATTACCTAAAAAGCTCCCAATTCTCACTTTAATCATCCAAATAAAGTAATCAAGTAATGAATTAGTATCAAGAAAATATAACAAAGATATTAATAAGGCCGATAAGAAGTAAGAATTGTAATACTATGTCCAAATAGAAAGTATTCTGACAGTAACTTACAGCTTGTTTGGATGGTTGTTCCTCGTTGTATCGTATTGTATTGTTATCCCAAAACAATGTTTGTTTTGATTGTTTCATTAAAAGTTGGTTGTATTGTATTGTTAAATCTATTGTTCCGAAACAACGAAAAGTCCCCTTATTTGAAACAACCGATTTGGTGTGGTGGGATCGTTTCCTATTTTTCTTTCCAATTATTCCCTAACTTATTACTCCACAATTCTATTTTACCCTTTATCTTTTTTTCTATTTTAACTCCAAATCTCCTACTTCTAACCTACTTTATTTTTTTCCAGTACTTCTGCCGCCAACGTTAAAGGTGTTTTGCCGCCTTCTATTTTACTTTTTCTCCAAATTTGCTTTTAACTCAATTCTAATTAGTTGTACTCTCTTTTTTGCCTTCTTCTATTCCGATTTCTTAAGGTGTTTTGCCTTCTTCTATTTTATTTTTTGAAAATTATTTTATGCATAATTTTTGATATATTCAATATTTAAATAATTACGGGTAAGTAAACTTATCAGTTACAGTACAGTACGATACAGTCAAACCAAACAGCAAAATATTATTTAACAATGACAAACAATACAATCTATTCAAACATTATATTCATAAAATCATATGGTACAATACGATACAGTACAATACAATACATTATAAAACGACGGGGAACAATGGTCCAAACAGACTGTTAGTAATTAATAATGAATATATAATGTCTAATAGGTAGGGTATTGGACTTATTACTATTGTCATATGGATAATAGACTAAATATAAAGTATACAAAATTCGAATTTTCGGATATTCACAAATCTAAAGTACCAAATAATATCCACTCTGAAATTCGAAAAATTTCCAAACCAAAAATTTTAAAAATTAGGATTACACTTTGGACTTAGAGTTTGCCCAAACAATGCCCACCCCTACAAATGCAAGATTTAAAACAAAGTGATAGGAAATACCGTTATACCCATTAATATTTCTTAAATATTTTCATTTAGATATATGGTTTATAATAATAATAATAATAGTCCTACTTCATAGATAGAAAAAGAACTAGTAAGTTCATTATTTGTGGTACCCCTAAGAGACCTTTTTCCTTTCCTTGTATTGTATTAAATAAAAGCTAAAGCACTTTCTTTTAAGAATGTATCTGTTTTTTTTTTAAAATGAAAAGATGCAAAAGGTGTTGATACGTCCTATCCACATAGAAATCTTATCCTCTTCCACACATTACCGGTGGATGCTACAGCCGCTATCACTTTGGCTGCCGGAGCGAACTCTTCTATCGTCTTGCATTTTCTCTGGCGGACCCCCCCGGTCCATCGTACTGGAGCGATTCGAGAAGAACGATTAGGATAATAATAATAATAATAATAACAATAATAATAATAATAATAATAATAATAATAATAATAATAATAATAATAATAATAATAATGATAATAATGATAATAATAATAATAATAATAATAATAATAATAAT
>MU775352.1:225117-300437 GCA_026770625.1 Nicotiana glauca | reverse complement strand
CGGAAAACTCCACTTTAGGATTTCTAGGGTTCATACGGTGTTTTGGGGTTCAGGGATTCTGGGTTGGATTCGAACAAAAACAAACTTGGTATGGTTATGAGGGAGGTCAGGGGAGTGTCATGTGCCAATTTGGGGGGGATTGGGGTAAGTTGGGTTTTGGCTCGAATCTTCGATTGAAGATTCGAGGAGTTTTGGCTTGATTCGAAGGAAGCCATGCTTGGGGTCGGAACGGGGAGGTTATGGGGGTGCTGTGGTGTAAAATTGGAGGTCATTGGCCTACCGGAACAGCCGTGAGGCGATTTTCGGTAGGCGGAAGGTGGTGGTGGACGGTAGCGTTACATCGTCTCTGAGAGAGACGAAGGGGGGGTATGGGAAATGAGATACACACGGGGGTTTGGGGGGGTATGAATTTGGTATGTTTAAATGATTCAATTGATCCGAGCCGTTGGATAGAATGATCTCAACGGCTTGGATTAATTGTGGAGAAAGGGACGGGGTCGTTTCAGTGCAAAACGGGGTCGTTTGGTTTAATGAGGGGCGGGTTGGTCTCGGATGGGAACGGGTCGGGTGAGACAGGTTGGGTATAGGTTGATCCTAGCCATTGAACCGGTGCGATCCAATGATTCAGGGGAAACGTGACAAATACGACGTCGTTCGGACGTTGTATTGGCCAGGTCTCATTGGACCGGGTAGGGGTTCACAATTGGGCCTGGTAAGGTTTGGACATGTGGCGGCCCACACTCCGGTTTGCTTCCTTTTCTCTTCATTTTCTTTATCTTTTAATTAATCAAAACTAAAATCCTAGATCAAAAAATACTAATTAATACTTAATTGTGGAATTGAGTCCTAAATGCAATATTTTTTTGTATTTTTAACTAATTTAAACAAATCAAGATGCACACACAAATGCGAACAAATAACAACAAAAGTCCACAAAAATTGCAAACAACAAAAGGACTATTTTATTTTAATTTTGGGAGTAATTTTCTTGTAGGGCAAAAATCACGTGCTCACACAAGTGGATGTAGATCTATAGATAGTTAGTGGTATTAGAGACTATGTGGTTCGTATGGGATTTCTAATTAGCGAATAGTACATACTAGCAGCCAAGACACTAGAGAAAGTAAGTTTAACTGTCATGAGGATGACAATCACCAAGTAAATGGCTTGAGGTGTCTTATGACTGGTATCGTACGAGCGGTGAAGGTTAGTATTATGGATCGTCGAGAATGTGTCTTATGATTTTGCAACAAGTGAGGGGAGTCCACTATCAACGATCAATAAAAGAGATATCTCTTAAACACATAGCTTCCTATAAATGAGGAAACTGAATGTGGAACATACTTAATAAAATTAATTGGTTCCCTAGGAAAAGACTCTGTAGGCAAGTTTGATCCCAAAAGTGATGAGGGGGTATTCTTAGAATATTCTTCACATAGTAAAGCTTATAAGATTTATGACAAAATAACTACACGTGTAGAAGAAAGTTTACATGTGTTTTTTGATAAATGTAGCATTATTTTTGTGAGGAAGGAACAAAATGATAATGCAATTGGGCTGGCAAGAAACTCAAATGAAACCACAATCCATACTGAAGCCGCTCCAGAGGAAGAAACAGGTGATAGAACAGTTTCTTCCACCTAGGGAAACTTGATAGGGGGAATTGAACAAAGAGGAACTGATCCTCAAAGCTCGAGTAAACCTGTCCATGAACCTGTTCCTCCCAAGAATAATCGGCACCTCATAATCAACTTCACAATATGGAATGACAAAATTCACTAGAAGAATAAATTTATCAACACAAACCAAGTCATTGATGACACATGACCTCGTCGACAACTATCCGCATCATGTGAATGTGGGAAGGGATATTTACGAAGACGGAGAGGAAGATGCAATCTTGCAAGAATGTCGCGCACATGCAGCAAAACAATGAGATTTATCACCAATGCACAATGGACAAAACAAGAAGAATCATACAAGAAAGAAGAGCTGTGACAGCAAGGTGAGTGAGGAAGCAATTGTTAGGCGACTTCTAATGAGAGTTGCCAAATAAAAGCAGGCTGCCCCAACTACATCAACGAGGTCCAACCGTTCAAAAAAGAAATGATGATTTTTTAATACATTTTGAACACGGTTGATGAAAACGACAAAGAATTACAAATTGAAGATCTTACAAGTTTGGAAAAGAAGGGACAAGAATCATGTTGGTACTACATTTTATTCTACCACTTTCTTAGTATTCTCATTTGTAATATCATCACAGAGTATGTTATAAACTCTGTGATGATCATAGAATATTTGGTACTTTCCAGTTCTTATTTTTTACATGCATGCTAGTAGGTGAGGCTATTTAAAGCCTTAATAGGAATAGTAAGGTAAGGTTTAGCCCGGTTTGTGTTACCTTGGTCCTGTGTCTTTGGAAATTATCCACACGGCTGTGAGATTATATGCCCTCCTGAGATTTTGCCGGCAGCTACCCCATGAATCCTCTACATGATGCTGCCATAGGTAATGTAAGGCGCATAGGAGTGATTATATAGCCAAGGCATATGGGTAACAATACCGGTGCTATTGTCCCCCTCATTTGTACTTTTTCCAATTGTTGTATTTTTCTTTTATTTTATTAATAAAAATTTAGACCTAGGTGCTTGCCTAGCGATTTTCCAAAAGAAAAAAATACATCTTCAATTACTCCCAAAGGTCTCTTCATAGTACGGTCGGCTATTTGCAATCTCATAGAGGGTAGGCCTTGGTTGCCCAATCTCCAATGTCTTGAAAATCGAATAGGACATTAAATTGATACTTGCCCCAAGATCAAAAAGTGCTTTAGCAAACCCGCCACTTCCAATTATACAAGAAATTATGAAAGCACCGGGATCCTCCAACTTAGGAGCCATTGAGTGCACAATTGCACTCACCTGATGAGTGAATTTGATAGTTTTAAAATTTATTGACCACTTCTTTGTCACAAGATCCTTCATGAACTTTGCATAACCATGCATTTACTCCAAAGCTTCAACTAATGACACATTGATTGAGAAACTCTTCATTATTTGAGTGAACTTCTTGAATTGGTTTTCACCATTTTGCTTGGCAAGTCTTTGAGGATATGGAGTTGGAGGCTTAGGCATGGAGCCTTAGCCTTTTGCACTACTGGTTATGATATGTTAATAATGTGATCCCTAGACGGGTTCACCTCCTCTTGAGTCACTTCTACACTATCATCAACATCAATCAGAACCTCATCATTAGGTTGCACCTCATTTGTTGAGACTTCTTATTCTTGCACCACTTGCTCATCATTCACAAATTGCCTTTGACTTGAGGTGGGTGCATTCCCACCTCTTTAACTTTTTGTAGTTATGGCCATGGCATGACCCATGTTGTTTCCAATCTTTAGGTTTATTACCATGTCACTTGGTAGTGCCCCTTTAAGACGAGAATTTGGAGCTTGAGATATTTTCCCCATATGCACTTCTAAGTTGCAGATTGATGTGTTGTGTGAGGCAAGTTAGGCATCCGAATCGGTATTCTTTTCTATCATTTGCTTGAACATGTTCTCAATACTCCTCATTTCCTTGTTTGAAAAATTTGGACCATGGGAAGGATAAGGAGGCGGGTTGTTCGGTTGTTGATACATCGAGGGCCTTTGAAAACCCGACCCTCATTGCCTTGATTATTGTTCTATCCGTCTTGATTGTTTCCCCCCCCCCCCTTTTTCCTTGTTTATTGCTACTCCAATTTCCTTGATTGTTGTTGTTATGCCTGTTAGCACGTAATTTTTGCCCGACCAAAATACTTATACAAAAATTCACATATAGAATTTTTTCCTTAATATTTCCAATTTTTGTAGAATTTGTAGGAATATTTTGTTAATTGTTTGCAATTAGTTGCATGTTTAATATTTTAAAAATTATAAGAAAATACCAAAAAATATCTAAAATATTCGTTGCATAACATTTTAGGTTTATTCGCATTTAGAAATTAATTACATTGAGTTAATTGCTTTATTAAGCAAAAATCACAAAAAAATGGTCATTTTTACATATTTAGATTTTAGTCTTTAAAATTAGTATTTTTTTCTTTTGTTTTAAGTTAATTAGTTATTTTAATATTAAAAATAGATAAATAATTTTAATTTTTACAAATTAGATCAATTTAGGATTCAATCTAGGTTCTTTTTTTAAATTAATTATGTTTTAAAAACAAAAGAGGGAAAAAGGAAATAAAGAAAAAGAGAAGAGGCCATTTTCAGTCAAGCTGGGCCAATTCTTAACAACCCAATTGCTTCAACACCCAGCCCAATCCCACCAATTCAAAATTCGGTCCAGCCCCTCCCTTACCAAACGATGTCGTTTTGCCATTGAATAATCCCATCCGTTGATCTCCTATGGCCCAACAGATGGAAACTCCCACTTCCTACCCTTTTAAATATCTTAACCCTAGGACCTCCTTACAGTCACCTCTTTCACTCTCTGTTTCGTCGCCGCCGGAAATCGCCTCATGGCGGCGGCCTGTCTCCAATCTCACCCAAAATTACACCATATACTCCCACACCCTCTTAAACCTTACCCTACCATTATTTTCCCCAAAATCCCTACCCATATTCACCAATTTCAGATATAAAAAAAACCCAAAAAAAACCTAAAACTCTAAATCGGTCGGTTCCTTGTGTTTTTGCCCAGATTTTATTTGATGAGTATGAAATTAACATCAATCGTTTTCTCTTCACAAGAGCAATTGATTGATGTGTTAATTTTAACTCATTGCATGACCATCAAGCTTTGGACAAAGTGCCACTGTTAGTTCAGAATTCAATCGCCTCTTTTGGTTAGAATATCTTCAAAGTGGGTATCCATCTCATCTTTATTTTTTATTTTTCCTTTGTGGACAAGATTTCAAGTTCGTTTAGTTTAGTTTCTGGTTTTCTGTCACTCCTATTTGTTTAGGAAAGATAATAATTGAATACTTGATTGATTAAACTATTTGTTTGTTTTGTTTAGTTCAATTAAAAGTAGAACTACTTAAGTTAATTGCATTTAGTTAGTAACCATTTAGTTGAATATCAGCATGTTTAGTTTAGGTTTTGATCATTAGCACAATTGTTTGAGGATTAGTTGTTGGCTGAATTTGAAGTTAGATAGTTTGTTGATGTGTTCGATTACACATTTGTCTAAATTAACTGATTTTAATTAGTCATTGCTTCATGCTTAATTTGTGCTCGATAGTTTAGTTGTTTAATTCATCTTAATTAATTGTTTGTTTGACTTTGTAATGAAAAGAAGACAATAGAATTAGGGTAGAAGGTACTAATTGGTAATTAATAAAAGCTAAAGGGGTCAAAGGAATTTGGAAAATTAGGGAATTTGAGTTTGTATGGGAAGTCTCTAGAAGGGACTAAAATGCATAAAAAAATTAGAGTTTAGGTCATACTTTAGGGTTAAAAGGGTCAAAATCAGAAGTAAAAGGGTTAGAAAAATGTGAGTAAATATCTGGATAGACAGCTGTCCCAACAGATGTCCATTTTCTGTTACACAAGTTCAGAGATTTATTCTTCTGTTCTTGTGTTCTTTGCTCTTTGCTGCTTTTAGGTATGCTAAAATACCTCTTTAACTTTTTTTGAATATGCAACAATGAGGTACATTAAGCCGTTGATTCCATGACTATGCCTATTTCGAGTTTCTATGTATTTATCTTGATACATGTGATTATATAAGTTTTTTTGTTAATATCAGTGTTTCAATATCAGTTCCTGGCTTATTAGACATTAGTTGAAGTTTTGGCAACTATTCTAAAAGTAATTCAGCTACTATTGATGTTCATCTATCTTGTTAAAGTATGTTAATAGTCAACATTTAAACTTCCCAATATGCTAAATCATGCAACACATGAGAGCAGGGGCGGATCTACACTGATAGGTATGGGTTCCCGGGAACCCAGTAGCTTTTGTCTAGACCCTGTATTTATATTAAGAAATCTATTAAATGTATAAGAATTTTTATGTAGGAACCCAGTAACAAGTTGTCTTGCTGGTTCAATGGTAAGGTGCGGAACCCATACTTATTTTTCCAAAACCCACAATGCAAGTTCGAATCCCATCAGCTTACTTTAGTTTTTCCCATATATTTTGGCACAAAGTTTTATATATTTTCGTTACCAGCATTTTTAAATTTGCTATATTTATTTAATTAAAATTAAAATAATAAAAGGAAAGACTTACTAAACTAAAAGGTGTACAAGTCAACATCAGCAAAAAAAAGATTCCCTTTTCCTTCCCAATTCTCATTCTTAACTCAAACGTACAAAGGAAAATTAGGTTTTACAATTTCACATTATTTCTTCTATTCTTGACTGCCTCTGTTTTAACAGGCAGGTGGCAGCCACTCAAAATTAAAAGCTAGTTTTAATTTCTTCACTTATTTCTACTCCATTACAACAGGTATTTTTATTTCCTTCCTCCTCTTTCTTCTTTTTTTTTTTATTGTTTTCCTCTCATGAATAGAGAGGGTTTTGAGAAAATGAATAGCTAAAGTTCATTTCCAGTTAATAAATGGTAAAATTGCATAGATTGAGATTTGATAGTTCTTAGTTAGTTAGTTATCTTTATATCTAAGAGAAAAAATAAAAAAAAATACAGTGAAATAAAAATCTCTTTGTCTCTCTAGCCCATAATATATATAATATATGATAATATGAAAGTATTCAATTAAGTTAAAGGAAAATACCAAGAAGTAGAAGTGTTATATGTGAAATCATATCAGAGACCAACAAAAAAATAATATGTTGCAAAGTGATCTGTTGATTAACATTCGTTAATGCAATGTTTAATTTGTTTCTTATGATTTATAGGATATTTTAGTAAGAGTCAAGATGATCAACAGTTTCTTCAAGCCGCAAACCTCTTCAGGTTCTACTACTAGTTCTCCTTCACTAAGCTCTCCTTCATATCCAGTGGTTAATGATTATGTCAATTCTTCTCAATCATCACACCTATATAATATGTTGGATTTGAATCCTCTTGAACGCGATTCTGGTGAAAGAAAAAAAAATTCAGAATATCCTGCTAATTTACGTGATTGAGTGAGAAAGCATTACATTGAAAAGGGACCTTGTCAACTTAGAGAGTTTGATTTTTCAAATATAAATTTTAGTGGAAAATTACGTCATTTTAATCCTGAATGGTTTAAGACTTCATATTCTGAATGGTTAGAATATAGTATTAAAAAAGATGTAGCATTTTGCTTATGTTGTAATGAGAATGGAGGTTTGGAACAACATGATCCATGGCAGGCTAGAGTTTGGATTTCATGTGTTAGAAGGGGCAGTTTTAATTCGAGAAAGTAGAAGTCTAGTGTGTAGAAGTAAGCTTTATTGTAAAATCGAGGCTATGATACACGTTTGAGGTGCAGTGAGCTTTATTGTGATGACCCAAAGGGTCATCACCTATTTTCTCTTTCATTCCGTGCTTTCGAGGCCTTGAAAACCTTATTTTTACTTGCCTCGATTTGCGTGCGCAGTCCGAGCGCATAGCCGAAAAACTTATATGTTAAATTCTGTGAAAAATTTTAAAATGTGGCTTTAAAATGATTAAAATTGACTTGGGTCAATATTTTTGGTAAACGGACCAGGACCCGTGATTGGACGGTCCCGGAGGGTCCATAGAAAAATATGGGACTCAGGAATATGCCCGGAATCGAAATCCGAGGTCCCGAGCTCGAGAAAAGAATTTTTTTGTGAAATTGTTTTTCTGAAATTATTAAGGAAAATAGAAATAAAAACTGATTAAAAGACTGGTATCAGGCTCGTATTTTGGTTCCGACTCCCGGTACAAGTCTTATATATGGTTTAAGCGCTTTCTGTGAAATTTTGTTGAAATCGAACGTCATTTGACGTGTATCGGACCTAAAACTCTAAGTTTGAAAGTTTATGAAGTTTGATGAAAAAGTAATGATTTTGAGGTTTGATTCCTCGTTTTTGATGCTATTTTGGCGATTTGATCGCACGGTTAAGTTCGTAGGATGTTGTTGAGTTAGTGTGCGTGTTTGGTTAGGAGCCCCGAGGGCTCGGGGGTGATTCGGAGGTGGTTCGGGGTGTTTTGAACTTAGTAAAAGTTGCAGAAAATGCTCAGTTCTGATATCTGGTATGTTGTTCTATGCGATCGCATAGTTTCTCCCGCGATCGCATTGTGTAAATCTTGAAGTGCCCAGTTTTGTTCTATGCGATCACATAGTTGACTCTGCGATCGCGTACCTCAGCCAATTCCTCCTATGCGATCGCACCTTCCCCTCTGCGATCGCAATGTGAAAAAACCAGCCTCCGTCTTAGCCTTCTATGCGATCACATTCACCAGCCCGCGATCGCAGTGCCCATCCAACCTTACCCTATGTGATCGCATCCCCTCTTCTGCGATTGCATAGGTCATTTTCACTTAGTTATATTTTTATTTTCAAAACAGTATGGCCGTGAAATTTTCATAAAAAACATCCGAGTTCCTTCTTCTCCAAGACCCTTAGTCCTCCATTGAAGCTTCCTTTCATCAAGACCTCTTGGGTAAGTAAATTCCCACTCATTTCCTTCATTTTCCTTCATTAATTAGTAAGTTTCTAAGCCTAAATCATGTAATCTAGGGTAAAAATTGGGAAAAAGGGTAGAGTTAGAGTTTTTCAATTTTCTTTGATTTAGACCTTATTTTGGGGTCAAATTTGAAAACAAATTGTATATCCGGGCTCATGGGGGAATGGGTGACATGGAATTGGTTCGAACCTCATGTTTTGACCAAGCGGGTTCGGGGTCGATTTTTGGAAGTTTGGTAAGAAAGCTTAGAAATCTATATTTAGGCATTGGGGTTGATTTGTTTAGCATATATTGATATTATGGAATCATTATTTTATAGATTTGATTGAGTTGGAGCCGAGTTCGAGAGGAAAGGCAATAATTGAGGATTGAATTGGCCGTGGAAATTGAGGTAAGTGTTTGATCTAACTTTGGATTGAGGGAATAGGATTATAGTATTATTTGCTAATTGCTAATTGTCGAGTACGGTGTATAGTCATGGTAACGAGTATCTATACACTAGTGTCTAGTATGACCGTGAGTCCTTATTTGGGCTTATTCTAATTTTGTTGTGATTCTTCCCTGTGGAATTGATGATTTCTACATAATGTGAAGAGTATGAGAAAGAATTGTGCTTATTCCCTTGTCGGGCTGTATTCGCATATTAATTATCTCCCCTGCCGGGATGTGAAAGTTATTGTTGTTGTTCTCTTGCCGGGATTTAGCTGTTTACTTGTGTTTCCCTTGCCAGAACTTCTATTACTGTTTGTCTACCCCCCTCGCCCCATTGGTTGTGATTGTTTCTTGGGTGAGGAAGAGTGATAAAGCACGAAGGTTGATGTCGCGCACGATTTGTGTGGAGAATATATTAATGCACGAAGGAACATTCCGTGCCATGTTTTGATTATTAATGCACGAAGGAACATTCCGTGCCATATTTTGATTATTAATGCACGAAGGGACATTCCGTGCCATGTTTTGATTATTAATGCACGAAGGAACATTCCGTGCCATGTTTTGATTATTAATGCACGAAGGGACATTCCGTGCCATGTTTTGATTATTGATGCACGAAGGAACATTTCGTGCCATGTTTTGATTGTTTTTCTACTCTCGTTAGCTTTGTAGTTGTACCGTTTCATTCCTTATTTATTGAATCTTTTTTTTTTGTATTTTTAAACTGTTACGGCCCCTATAGTATGCTCCCCTCCCTCTTGACTTGTTAAATTTCTGTATTCTCTTCTATTGCGTATATATATATATTTGAACTGCACATGTTTGATTGGTAGTCCGGTCTAGTCTCGTCACTACTTCGCCGGGGTTAGGCCAGGCACTTACCAGCACATGGGGTCGGTTGTGCTGATGCTACACTCTGTGCATCTTTTTGCACAGATCATAGTACCGGAGCAGGATCTTTTGGAAAATAGTAGGAGCGTTGGGAGCTTACTTCAGTTCGGAGATTTCCGAGGTAGCTTTTCTGGCGTTTGCATGGCCCGGAGTCTCCCTTATCTCTGCTTTTCGTTTGATTTCCTTTGTATCGGATCAGACAGTACTGTATTTTTATTCAGACTTTGTATTTAGCATTCTGTAGAAGTTCGTGAGTTAGTGACACCAGATCTGGGTAGAGGTGTATTTGAACTTCCACACTTGGTTTCAGTTATTTATGTTTTGAGACTTCCACTTTTATATTAATTGCCTCATTTTTCTTTATATTGTTAATGTTGTTCAGAGAAGTATTAAATTAGTTGGCTTGCCTAGCTCCCATTAGTAGGCGCCATCACGACTCCCGAGGGTGGGAAATCCGGATCGTGACAAATTAGTATTAGAGCACTAGGTTACATAGGTCTCGCTACTCACGGACAAACTTGGTAGAGTCTGAGGGATCGGTACGGAGACGTCTGTATTTATACCCCAGAGGCTACAGAGTTAGGAAAATCTCACTTTTGTTCTTTCTTGTCGTGCGATTCTGTTTCTCAAATACTGATTGTCTTTCTACTCTGTTCTTTCCGAGATGACGAGAACACGTGCTTCCTGTTCTACCGCGCAGCAGCCCGAGCCCCCAGTGGCAGTTCCTACGAGGGGCAGAGGCCGAGGCCGTGCCAGTGGCCGAGGCAGGGGCATAGCTTAGCCCCGGGCAGCAGTCCCAGAGGTGGAGCCTCATATTGACTATGATGAGGAGGTTCCAGCCCCAGCAGCTCCGGTGGGCCCAGCTAAGGTCCCAGGAGGGTTCATGGTCACCCCAGATCTTCAGGACGCTTTGGTCAGACTGGCAGGCTTTGTGGATAGCGTCACTAGAGCGGGTTTGCTTCCAGTAGCACCAGCCACCTCTTAGGCTGGAGGAGGAGTTCAGACTCCTGCTACACGTACTCCGGCGCAGGTAGCTCCCCAAGCTCATATTCCAGTAGTCCAGCCAGCTGTGGTAGTTCAGCCAGGTATTGTGATCCAGGCCGGTGATGGAGCGGCTATGTCTTCAGATGCTTTGTGGAGGCTTGATAGGTTCTCCAAGCTCTTCACTACCACATTCAGCGGTACTTCTTTAGAGGATCCACAAGATTTCTTATTTAGCTGCCATGAGATCCTTTGGACTATGGGTATTGTGGAGACCAATGGGGTCGACTTCGCCACCTTTCGACTAGCAGGATCCGCCAAGACTTAGTGGAGGGACTATTGTTAATCCAGACCAGCAGGGTCGCCATCATTGACTTGGGACTAGTTTGCAGAGTTGTTTTTGGAGAAGTTTCTCCCAGTTACTCAGCGAGAGGCACTTCGCAGGCAGTTTGAGCACCTCCAGCAAGGCTCTATGACAGTCACGCAGTATGAGACTCAGTTTATTGATCTGGCACGCCATGCTACTGTTATACTCCCCACCGAGAGAGAGAGGGTGCGGAGGTTTATTGATGGATTGATTTAGCTGATCCGTCTCCAAATGGCTATGGGAGCCGGGAGTGAGATTTCTTTTCAGGAGGCGGCCAATGCGGACCGTAGAGTTAAGATGGCTCTTGCACGGGGAGGTGGTCATGGGACAGATAAGAGGCCCCGTCATACAGGTAGGTTCAGTGGTACCTCGTTTGGAGGTAGAGATTCTTATGGTAGAGGCCATCCTCCGAGGCCCTTTCAGTAAGCTCTTTAGGTTTCTGATGGTATTTCGGACGGTCGTGGTTCTCAGCCGCATTATTCTAACCAGCAGCTTCATAGTTCCCCATCAGCACCCATCAGTGCCCCACCACTTCAGAGTTTTCGGGGTGGACATTCAGGTCGACAGGGTCAGCAGTCTGAGCAGCTGAGGGCTTGTTACGGTTGTGGTGATCGGGGTCACATTGTCAGATTTTGCCCTCGAGCTTTAGGTAGTTCCTAGCAGCAAGGTCCTCGCCCCATGATTCAGGCACCAGGTGATCCACATGCCGCCCAGCCAGCTAGAGGCGGGGGTAGGGATCATTGAGGTGGAGGTAGAGACCGTAGAGGTGGAGCTCATACCACCAGAGGTAGAAGCCAGCCAGCAGCCGATCGTCCCAGAGATATGGTTCAGGGAGGTGGGGCCCAGCCCCGGTGTTATGCTCTTCCAACTAGGCCAGAGGCTGAGTCTTCAGATGCAGTCATTACAGGTACTATTCTGGTCTATGATAGGGATATTTCGGTGCTATTTGACCCTGGGTCTACGTATTCATATGTGTCGTCCTATTTTGCACCCTACCTGCTTTGGGTATTCCTATTTATGTATCTACACCGGTGGGTGATTCTATAGTGGTCGACCGAGTTCATCGTTCCTGTGTTGTAGTGTTTGGGGGTCTTGAGACCCATGTTGATTTATTACTCTCAGACATGGTGGATTTCGACGTTATATTAGGGATGGATTGGTTGTCTCCGTATCATGCTATCTTGGATTGTTACGCCAAGACCGTGACCTTGGCTTTGCCAGATTTGCCCCGCTTAGAGTGGAGAGGGACCCCATGGCATACAACCCGCAGAGTTATTTCATATGTGAAGGCTCGATGCATGGTCAAGAAGGGGTGTTTAGCCTATCTGGCATATGTTCGCTATTCCAGCGCAGAGGTCCCTTCTATTGATTCTGTTCCTATTGTTCGGGAGTTCCCCGAGGTTTTCCCTTCAGACGTGTCGGGTATGCTGCTCGACAGAGATATTGATTTTTCTATTGATCTGGCTCCGGGCACTCAGCCCATTTCTATCCCGCCATATCGCATGGCCCCACCAAAGTTGAAGGAGTTAAAGGACCAGTTGCAGGATTTGCTAGAGAAGGATTTTATCAGACCTAGTGTTTCTCCTTGGGGTGCACCGGTGTTATTTGTGAAGAAAAAGGATGGTTTGATGAGGATGTGCATTGATTACCGGCAATTGAACAAAGTGACGATTAAGAACAAGTATCCACTGCCGAGGATTAACGATTTGTTCGACCAGCTTCAGGGTCCGAAGGTGTTTTCAAAGGTAGACTTGAAATCTAGCTAGAAGGAAGTGTTCCCTCAAAATTGTTGTTAGTGAATGCCAGCGCTCTTGAATATTTTTGAGTTCACACCAACCTGTATAAGATAAAAAAAGACTCATATAGCAAGGGCGTCTGATGTCCCTAAGATAGCATTCCGCACTCGGTATGGGCATTATGAGTTCCTAGTCAGGTCATTTGGGTTGACCAATGCCCCAGCAGCATTTATGGAGTTGATGAACCGAGTGTTCAGGCCTTATTTGGACTTGTTTGTGATAGTTTTCATTGATGATATTCTGATATACTCCAGCAGCTAGGAGGAGCACGAGCACAACTCAGAGTGGTTCTTCAGACTCTGAAGGGTAGTCAGTATATGCTAAGTTCTCGAAGTGTAAGTTCTGGTTGAGTTCGGTTGCATTCCTGGGTCACGTTGTATCAGCAGAGGGTATTCAGGTGGACCCGAAGAAGATTGAGGCTGTCAAGAACTGGCCTCGACCAGCATCAGCTACCGAGATTCGGAGTTTCTTGGGGTAAGCAGGCTATTACCGTCGGTTCGTGGAGGGGTTTTCATCTATTGCAGCCCCGATGACCAGATTGACCCATAAGGGTGCCCAGCTCAGATGGTCAGATGAGTGTGAGGCGAGCTTTCAGAAGCTCAAGACAGCTCTAACTATGGCACTGGTAGTGGTTTTGCCCACAGGTTCAGGGCCTTATATAATCTATTGTGATGCTTCCCGTATTGGGCTTGGCACAGTATTGATGCAGGATGGCAGAGTCATTGCCTATGCTTCAAGGCAGTTGAAGATCCACGATAAGAATTCTCCGGTTCATGATCTAGAGTTGGCAGCCATTGTTCATGCTTTGAAGATTTGGAGGCATTACCTATATGGTGTGACATGTGAGGTGTACACTGATCACAAGAGTCTTCAATACTTGTTCAAGCAAAAGGAGTTGAATTTGAGGCATAGGAGATGGTTAGAGTTATTGAAAGATTATGATGTTACTATTATGTATCACCCGGGGAGAGCCAATATGGTGGTCGATACATTGAGTAGGAAGTCCGCCAGTATGGGTAGTCTTGCTTACATTCCGGTCAGTCAGAGACCGCTTGCTTTGGATATTCAGGCCCTGGCCAATCGATTTGTGAGGTTGGATATTTCTGAGCCTAGTAGAGTGTTAGCTTGCACGGTCGCTCGTTCCTCATTATTGGAGCGTATCCATGATCGGAAGTTTGACGATCCCCATTTGTGTGTCCTGAGAGACACGGTGCAGCGGGGAGGTGCCAAGAAGGTGACCTTAGATGATGATGGTGTCTTGAGATTGCAGGGGCGAGTTTGTATGCCCAATGTTTATGGGATTCGAGAGTTGATCTTAGCGGAGGCCCATAGTTCCCGGTATTCTATTCACCCGGGCACCGTCAAGATGTATCAGGATTTGCGGCAGCATTATTGGTGGCGTAGACTGAAGAAGGATATTGTTGCTTATGTGGCTCGATGTTTGAACTGTCAGCAGGTTAAGTATGAGCATCAGAGGCCTGTTGGTTTGTTTCATAGGATTGAGCTTCCCGAGTGGAAGTGGGAGAGGATTACCATGGATTTCGTTACTGGACTTCCGTTGACTCGGAGTTCGATGCGATATGGGTTATTGTTGATAGGTTGACCAAGTCAGCACATTTCATTCATGTGGCAGTCTGCTATCCGATAGGTTAGCTGAGATTTATATCCGGGAGATTGTTCGCCTTCATGGTGTGCCGGTATCTATCATTTCGGACCGGGGTACGCAGTTTACCTCGCATTTCTGGGGTGCAGTTCAGCGAGAGTTGGGCACGCGGGTTGAGTTGAGCACAATGTTTCATCCTCAGATGGACGGTCAGTCCGAGCGGACTATTCAGATATTGGAGGATATGCTCCGAGCCTGTGTCATTGATTTTGGAGGCTCGTGGGACCAGTTCTTGCCTTTAGCAGAGTTCGCCTACAACAATAGTTACCAGTATGAGGCATTGTATGGTAGGCGATGTCGGTCTCCAGTTGGGTGGTTTCAGCCGGGAGAGGCTCGCTTATTGGGTACCGATTTAGTTCAGGAGGCCTTAGATAAGGTCAAGATCATTCAGGACAGGCTTCGTTCGACTCAGTCGCAGCAAAAGAGTTATGCAAATCGTCAGGTTCGGGATGAAGCTTTCATGGTTGGTGAGCGGGTCTTGCTCCGAGTGTCGCCTATGAAGGGCGTGATGAGATTTGGGAAGAAGGGCAAGCTTAGCCCTAGGTTCATTGGCCCCTTTGAGATCCTTGATCGAGTAAGAGATGTGGCTTATAGACTTGCCTTGCCACCTAGCTTGTCAGCCGTGCATCCAGTGTTTCGTGAGTCCATGCTTCGGAGGTACCACGGCGATCCAGCCAACGTGTTAGATTTCAGTACTATTCAGTTGGACAAGGATCTGTCTTATGAGGAGGAGCCGGTAGCTATTCTAGACCGGCAGGTTCGTCAGTTGAGATCAAAGAGTTTTCCTTCAGTGCGTGTCCCGTGGAGAGGTCAGCCTCCTGAGGCATCGACCAGGGAGTCTGAGTCTAATATGCGGAGCCGTTATCCTCATCTATTTCCCGACTCAGGTACGTCTTTCTTTTGTCCGTTTGAGGACGAACGGTTGTTTTAGAGGTGGAGAATGTGACGACCCAAAGGGTCATCACCTGTTTTCTCTTTCATTCCATGCTTCCGAGGCCTTGAAATCCTCATTTTTATTTGTCTCGATTTGCGTGCGCAGTGCGGGCGCGTAGGCAAAAAACTTATATGTTAAATTCTATGAAAAATTTCAAAATATAACTTAAAATGATTAAAGTTGACTTGAGTCAACATTTTGGGTAAACTGACCCAGACCCGTGATTGGATGGTCCCGGAGGATCCATAGAAAAATATGAGACTCGGGCGTATGCCCGGAATTGAAATCCGAGGTCCCGAGCCCGAGAAAAAAAAATTTCTGTGAAATTATTTTTCTAAAATTATTAAGAAAAATGGAAATAAAAATTGATTAAAAGACTGTGGTATCGGGCTCGTATTTTTGTTATTAATGAACGACGGGACATTCCGTGCCATGTTTTGATTATTAATGCACGAAGGAACATTCCGTGCCATGTTTTGATTATTAATGCACTAAGGGACATTCCGTGTCATGTTTTGATTATTGATGCACGAAGGGACATTCCGTGCCATATTTTGATTATTTTTCTACTCTCGTTAGCTTTGCAGTTATACCGTTTCATTCCTTACTTATTGAATCTTTTTTTTGTATTTTTAAACTGTTGCAGCTCCTACAGTATGCTCCCCTCCCTCTTGACTTGTTAAATTTCTGTATTCTCTTCTATTGCGTATATATATATTTGAACTGTACAGGTTTGATTGATAGTCCGGTCTAGCCTCGTCACTACTTCGCCGGGGTTAGGCCAGGCACTTACCAGCACATGGGGTCGATTGTGCTGATGCTACACTCTGTGCATCTTTTTGCACAGATCATAGTACAGGAGCAGGAGCTTTTGGACAATAGTAGGAGCGTTGGAAGCTTACTTCAGTCCGGAGATTTCTGAGGTAGCTTTGTTGGCGTCCGCATGGCCCGGAGTCTCCCTTATCTCTGCTTTTCGTTTGATTTCCTTTGTATCGGATCAGACAGTACTGTATTTTTATTCAGACTTTGTATTTAGTATTCTGTAGAAGTTCGTGAGTTAGTGACATCAGATCTGGGTAGAGGTGTATTTGAACTTCCGCACTTGGTTTCAGTTATTTATGTTTTGAGACTTCCGCTTTTATATTAATTGCCTCGTTTTTCTTTATATTGTTAATGTTGTTGAGAGAAGTATTAAATTAATTGGCTTGCCTAGCTCCCATTTATAGAGGTTGTCAGTCTTTTACTTATTTTTTTTTGGTTCCTTATTTTGTTTTTCTTTTGACATTTAATTTAGTACAATTGGTCTTGTAATATGAGATTCATTAGACAAAAATGATAAACTTGGCAGACAGGGTTTGGTTTAGTTATTAGATAAAAGTGGATAATTCATGTTTAGGTACAAGAGCATGTGAATAAAAAGAAATTATATTGAGTATGATCGAAAAATCAGTTTTACATTTGGTCACTATCTCCGTTTGTAATCCGTGTTTAAATTTGGACAGTTGCATGAGTGGATATTAACTATTTTCATTCCTGTAATTCGCATTAACCATTCCATCGAAATTTAAAAATAGTCAGATTTATAACTGGTCATTCAAAAATAGTCACAGTTTCAAAATTAATCGAAATTTAGTCACTGTTCATGTAAAGATGAATTTGAGCGAAAGCACTGTTCAAAACCCGGAAAATACCCTCGCATATTATACGGGAGTTCCAGCATAAGTATGCTTGAACTTGAACTCCCGCATATTATACGGGAGTTCCAGGATAACTATGCTGGAACTCCCGTATAATATGCGGGAGTTCCAGGATAACTATGATGGAACTCCCGTATAATATGCGGGAGTTCAAGTATAATTATGCTGGAACTCCCGCATAATATACTGGAGTTCCAGCAAGTATAAATGTCCAGTATAATATACTGGAGTTTGGAGCATCGGTGCTTTAGTCTCCCGTATATTATACAGGAGTCAGCAAAGTGTACCGTTCCAGCATAATATGCTGGAGTTCGTACACAGATACACTCGAACTCCCGTATATTATACGAGACCGGTCTGTGTTGTAGCAAATAGTGGCTATTTTTCATTGAATTCGTAAACGGTGACTATTTTTGATTGACCAGTCCGAAAACTGGCTATACCTAGTTATTTTGACTCTAATTTGTGCTTAATAATGGGCTTTTATGTCGTTGGGCTCAACTCGGAAGCATAGTCATTGACTTTACAGTTTAAAAATTCTGGATCTAGTCTGAATTTTACGTTGGTTTGGTATTCCACCCGGAAGTGTTCAACAATAGTTAGTAGTTCATAGGATGGCCCTAAAGATAAATGTACATCAATTACTAGATACTTCCAACAATTTCGATTAAAGTAATTCTTCCAATTCCCAATAATTAAAATGTACACTTCTTCAACATTTCTTATCCATCATCAAAGGCCTTGCAGTAATCTCAACATAGTTTACGAAAAACAATTTATGAACAATCGTAGTTTGCTTTGGTCACGTTTTAAATAAATCAACGTGGTTATGTGTACGGTTCCCGTGGCATTGTCACGATACATAATCCCCAATTCGAGTGCACATTTCATGTGACCCGACTTTTTCTTCAAATATTAATTAAAATAAACATGTTTGTAGATCGTGGGTACGATTCCCGTAACACAATTCGCAATGTATACAAAAGCAAACGAGTGCGCGACATCACGACTTGTTCAAGCAAATTCCATATATAATTAAAAACAGTTTTAAAAGGTTAAAAATACACAACAGATTTAAAACTTGTAATTAATTAGATAATTAGGACAATTAATAATAGTTGAGCGACCGTACTAAAACCACGAAAGTAGGGAATTCCTTACGCCATCTCCCGGGTTAACAGAATTCATTACCGGTCTTCTAGTTTTTCCTAAACTTTATACAGAGTCAAGTGTCCTTGATTTGAGATTTTAAAATAAATGATGACTCGGAACACCGTAAATAAATAATTCCGAGTGGAGACTCTTAACTAAATAAAAATAATCACAATTCGAATAATGTCACTTCAATTGAAAAAATTTCCTTATCCCCCTCGGAAAAAAGAAGGTGTGACAATGCCAATTTCCTTGATTGTTGCCACCACTCAAATTTCCTTGGTTGTTAGAATTCCAATTGCCTTAGATTGTTTTGAGATTGCCATTGTTGTTGGTTTGGGGCTTGGAAATTGTTTCTTTGCCCTTGAAAGTTATTCACATATTACATCTCCTCTTCTTGTTCGTTGTAAGAATCATGGGTTATTCATATATTGCATCTCCACTGCTTACATGGAATTCATTCTCCATTAGATGGATGTCAAGAGTGCCTTCCTTAATGGCTATCTAAAGGAAGAAGTGTTTGTCAAGTAACCTTCTGGCTTGACAAGGCACTTTATGGGCTCAAGAAGGCTCCAACAGCATGGTATCAAAGATTGTCTAAATTCTTTATTGAGCATGGCTACAAGAGAGGTAAAATTGACAATACTTATTCTTAAAAGAAAAAGGTAAATATCTCTTGGTAGTTCAGATATATGTTGATGATATAATCTTTGGAGCAACTACAAATAGGTTAAGTAAAGAATTTGGTAAATTAATGGGGAGTGAATTTGAAATGAGTATGATAGGTGAGCATAATTTATTTTTAGGCTTACATATTAGACAAAATTCAAATGGAACTATGATCCATCACCAGAAATATGTGAAAAAGTTGCTCAAAAGGTTTAAAAATGAAGATTCCAAAGAAATTGACACTCCTATTGCAACAACCATAAAATTAGATATAGATGAATCCGGTCCATCTGTTGATTACAAGATGTATAGGGGAATGATTGATTGGCTCTTTGTTATATCTCACTGCCAGTAGACCTGATATTATTTTTAGTGTAGGTCTTTGTACTATATTTCAAGCAAATCCAAAGGAGTCTCACTTGACTGCTGTCAAGAGGATTTTGAGATACCTAAAAGGCACCACTAACCTCTGTGTATGATATCCAAAAGGTAGTAATTTAAAATTAGTGGGATATGTTGATACTGACTATACATATTTTTTTGTGGATAGAAAAAGCACCTCAGGTATGGAACACTTTCTTGGCTCGTGTCTTGTGGCCTTGTCTACTGTTGAAGCTGAGTATATGGCAATTGCCTTATGTTGTACCAATTGTTGTGGATCAAACAAAAATTAATGAACTTTGGAATTAAAGTAGGTTGTATCCCCATCTTTTGTGATAACACTAGTGAAATTAGTATGACCAAGAACCTGGTTGACCATAAAAGAACTAAGCACATAGATGTTATATATCACTTTTTTAGGGATAACTATTAAAAGTGTCTGTTCATTGTGGAATTTTTTTTTACTGACAAGCAAATAGCTGGCATCTTCGTAAAAGCTCTTAGTACAGATTACTTTGAAAGGAATGGGTTAGAACTAGGGATGATTAAGATCACCTAAAATGAACCAGTTCTAACTCAACATTTGGTTATATGATTTGTGAATTCTGTAAATAATTAGATTAGATTTTGCTCGCTCACATACTTTCGTTAGTACTTGTGCCATGTGCTAAAATACCTCATTAAACTCAAATGATATTATCATTATTTTCTTGGAAAATTTAGACTTGCATAAGGGAATTCTTAGCAAAGAACCCGATTCATCAAGATTACACGGTATGTACTCTCCACTCCGCATATTTTAAAATAACTGTATTTGGATCATGATAAAAAAAAGAGTCCCGTTTAATTTCAATCTCCCTTAATGTTTATCTGTTACAAACGAACCAGTTTCACCCAAAAGGAGTCTCACGCACTATAATTGCCTAGATTCTAGGAAAGAGTCCAACATCTTTTCAAACTGACTTTCCCACTTTGAATAGACTTCTGAAATTCTAAAAATCTACCGTTACCACTTAAACTCTCTACTTTGAATTGATTAGGCCTTATCCATTTCTTCACTTCTACTTTTTTTTCTGACACCAAAAAATCCTCTCTATCTTCTCCCATCTCTTTTACACACACATCTCCTTTACACACAGCAATGGCTAACCCTTATTAAAATCCTTCTTCTCCACCCAAAAAACATCAATTACACCTTCTATCACACCTCGACCATACCCACCTAAGAGAAAGGAAGGTTCAAGATGCTTGCTTGTAAGATAGTCACTGGTAGTGAACAAATCAAGAAAGTAAATGAGAAATTGAAGGTAAGCCAAGCAGAAGAACCCGAAAAATCAGAAGAATCCTTTAAGTCTGCCACTGAGGGAGAAGAAACTATTTTATCTGAAACAAAATAGGTAATTTGGAGAATAGATTGTTCTGGTTGGTACGATTGCTAAGATAGAAACTACTGAGTCTAATACAGTTGGTGGTAAAAATAAAAAGAAAAAAGAAAAAGAGAGTGAGAGTGTTCAAGAAGATGTAAGGGGAAAGGGAAAAAGGATGGTTGAACCTTTACCTACTCATATTGGGTTGACTGAGGAAACATGGGCTATGGTGTTCTGGAGTGAGGAAGATATCGGGGCGGGGGGGGGGGGGGGGGAGTTAGATAAAAAAGAAAAAGGGGTAGTAAATCTAGTGATGCTAGTGCAGCTGAGGAGCTTATTAGGTTGAGGAAGAGGCTCCAAGAACCTGTTCCATCTGTGTAAGAACCCCTCGAATATTTACTGAAACGAGTGTCTGACAGGTACAATCCGAAGAAGAAGAAAAGTTTAGGAGTTAAAATACCAGGAACTGCTAGGGCACACAAGAAGAGAAAGGCTGCCTCTTCTATCCCTATGGAGACTCCTCCTACAAAAGGAAGAGCTACAAGGAGTCAGAAGAAGCAGAGTGAGGCTAAACATGAAAGAGCCTTAGAAGAGAGTAAGAGAAAAGTTGCTACAAAGGGAAAGAAGAAAGTGAGTGAGCCTTTTAAGGCAATTGAGATTGAGGAGATGGACCTAGTTCTTCATGATGAAGATGAGGTAGAGGAGGTGGAGGTTATGACTCCAAAGTCAAAGAAAAGAAATACTTCCAAAAATAAGTTTCCTTCTAAGACTGTTGATGCAGAGCCTTCTACGTTGACAAAAAGAGCCAGGTCTTCCAGAAAATATAGGAAAGTGCAAGTAGTGGAAGAAGAACAGGAAAAATTAATGAGGAGCAGGATAAAATGGTGAAGTTTGGCAAGAGAAAAATCTTGAAAGGTAGACTTCTCAGGGAATTGGAGGAGAAAGGAATTGTGATGTTGTTGGAGAAGCTAGAACTTCAAGGTTGGAAGGACATGGTTCTTCAGATGGAAGGACCCGAGAAAAATTGTGGAAGGCATGGCTAACTGTGAAATCAAGAGTGGCAGGGTCACCAGTGCAGTGAAAGAGGTGACCGTGAGCTTTGATGCCAAGGAACTAGGAGAAATTCTAGGGGTAAGGGTACATTGACAACAAGAAGCTTAAATGGCCAAGCCTAGAAAACCTACCCATGCCCTTTCCATTACAAGAAAATTTGCTGACAATGACTTAGAGTAATAGCCCAAGGTTGTGTACAAAGGTGAGATGAAGTCTTCTCACAAGTTGCTCTTTGAATTTGTCAACAAGGTTGTGGTGCGCGGGAAGGAAAGAAGGTATATTGTCACCTTCATGGACTTGGTCCTTATGAAATGCCTGGATAGTGGGAGACAGATCAATTGGCCCAGGTTTATCATTCAGCTCCTTGATAGGGTTATAATTGGCACCAAAACTCACATCATACCCTATGGATTCATTCTTACTGTTGTGATTTCTCACTTCAAGGTTTCCCTCAAGAAATGGAATGTAAGTATAAGAAAAGATCATTTTTGGGCCAACACCTTGACCGCACGTGACTATGAAGTATATATTTCTCCAAAAGAACTTGGTTCATCCAAGAGGGTGCTTGTAAAGAGAAAAGTGAGAGCCTTGGTACAGGAGAGTACGACTAAGGATGCTGAGATTGAGAGGTTGAAGAAGAGGCTGGCAAAAGTAAAAATTGAGAAGGATGCTCTTCGGGCTGAGCTTGCAAAGGAAAAGAAGAAGAATGAAGGCATTCTTCATGACATGTTAAAACTGCTTCAGGCCAGAAACCAAAAACATGGTCCTTCCCAACCTTAAACACTTCCTGTCCTAGTTAGAAAAACAGTGACCCGAATGGGATGTTTTTTTGTCTTTTTGCTCATAGTGCAGCACTTTTATTTCCTTCTTGTCACAACCCAAAATTCAACCCAGGTCATGATGGCGCCTATCGTGTTACAAGGTAAGCCAATTTCCCAAAATATTACGATTTTCCAAAATATTACTATACGAATTTAACAAAACATTTCAAATAATTTAATTCCTATTAAACTAAACCAACTCTAAATATAAATAATATAATATACGAAAACGAGTCCCAAACATTAGGGTGTCATTAAGTTAAGAGCCTCAAAAACTATAAACTAAGATATATAAACTGTCTAACTGTCCAAAAGAAGAAATGACAAGAGGAGTAACAAGGTCCTGCAGATGCTAGCAGTTACCTTGTAATGTCTAAAGATAGTCAGCCTGAACTTAATAATCATCACGCTCTACTCACCTGGATCTGCACATAAAGTGCAGGATATAGTATGAGTCCAACCAACTCAGTAGTAATAGAAATAACTAAGGAACTGAGTAGTAGTGATGAGCCAAGCAAAACAGTCCAATTATTTATTTTTCACAATTTTAAAAATAACAGGAATAAACAGGTAAATTCCATAACTTAGTAAATGCCACAAAGAAATTTAACAGATGGATGCAACAACAACAAAAGTAAATGCAACCTCACAGCAATGTCACTCCATCACTCATCACTCATCACTCGCACTCAACGCTCAACACTGAACACTCAATACACTCAGCACTTTGCGCTTACTGGGTGTGTACAGACTCCGGAGGGGCTCCCAAAGCCCAAGCGCTAAGCACGGACAACTCACGTGACATCATATCAATACCTGGATCCGCACGATCAACTCACGTGTTACGCGGACAACTCACAAGCTATGGTATCAATACCTGGACCCGCACGGTCAACTCACGTGCTACGTGGACAACTCACGCGCTATGGTATTAATATCCTCACCGCCAGGCCCTCGGCCTCACTTAGTCATGTACCTCACTAGCCTCACCATCTGTTGATACCTAATTTTTCCCTATCTATTTTTATACTCAAAATATTCTCAAAATATCATGTACATGCATATATAAGTATGCCCAAGAAGTTTTGATATTTTTCTAATTTTTTAAAAATAATTTTTGTATAAATTCAATAATTATTCCCAAAACTATCATTTTGGCAAGTAATTTATTTCCATCCTCATGTTTATATCACATTATAATTAAGGTGATTTTTACATATTTTTTACAAATTTATTTGGTACTTTTAAAGCTAAATTTCTATAATTGCAATTATAGCCTATTTTTTTATTAATAGTATTTTATAATTGCAAAATTAGCTCCATTATTTTTTAATTATTACTTATGTATTATTAATTGGTTCAGTACTTTTAATTTTCTTTTAAGAGCATTTTTATTATTTTTTTTATAAAATAAAAAGTGAAGAAATGGCTGTTTAACATTTAGCCTCATCTATTTCAATTATAGCCCCTTTGCATTTCAATTTTAACCATCATTTGGCCTAATCCCAACCCCAACCGGACCGGCCCATTTTTTTAACCTGACCAAACCCATAACCCAACATAAATGACCCTACCCGATTCCCACTTACCCTCTCAAATCTGGACCGTTGATCATTCAAGATCAATGGCCATAACCCGCCCTTCCATAATTAAACCTAACGACCTGCCCTAATCCCCCTCATTTCCACCCTTCAGCCGCCCTTGAATCCCCAAACCCTCTCAAACTCTCTCAAGGTTCTTCGGAACCCTAGCCTCCCCCTACCTTGTTCTACCGTGTTTTTACCGGAGTCCATGGCTTCACAGGCCATGGACAGCCTGTACTCACCTCCTCCGGCTCCTACATGCCTATTTCTCGAAGGTTCGAGGCCAGACCTCGAGGGTCTTCACTCAGACCTTCACCGATTCGAGGACTCCGGCCTTGCTCCGGTGGCTCTTGGTCTTCTTAGCCCAATTCTGACCTCATCCGACTTAGATCGGACGTTTTCGAAGCCTTTCTCATTGTATGATTCATCTGAAACCCTAACTATCAAGGTTTTCTCCGATTATTTTTAGATCTGTTATATGTTTGCACTATTGCTTAAGTTTCTTAAACGTTTTCTTCGTTTTTCTTTCAAAGTTACTTCTTTTCGATTAGGGTTTCTGGAAAAGGTTCCTAAAAATGTTTCTGACTCTTCTTCTTCTTCTTTTCTTGGTGTGAATCGATCCCTACTATGTTCTTATTTGCTCTTTTCTGACTCGCATGCTTTTTCGTATGTTCTTATGTTTACTGTATTATGAAGTTTTTCTGATGTGTTCTGCTCTGTCTCCTACTGGTTTCAATATCATTCTCTAACATGCCTATTTTATATGTTCCTTTACTGTGTTTTTCCTACTGAGTTTTAGTCCTTTGTTTGCCTTTACCGGACTTTGTCTGGGTTCTTTCTAGATGTGTTTCATTGACTGTTTCCTTAAGTTTACACTACCCCTTTATCTCCTAAACTCGTTTAAATTCCAAGCTTTTCTTGAAACTTGTTCCATGTACTTCAAATCAATTTCTATGTTCTATTTGCCTTGAACCTGCTATTGTGGTTGTATGTTTTCTCATGAGACTCTAAAAGAGGTCTCTAAGTCTGTTTCAATAGCTTGCCTTCTCATCTCTGTGTCGAATTCGAGTTTAAAAACCCTAGGATTTGGGGGTCTCTTTGGCAAGTTTGATTATGGGTTTGGACAGGGGTTTTACTTTGAAACCTTGAACTCTCAGACTCACTCCGAGTTTATGAACTGAATTTGAACTTTTCTACGTTTGTAATTTTGAAAATTTCTTGCTAGTCTTTCGTAATTAGCATGACATCCCTCTTGCTTGACATGTCTATGTGTTTTATATATGAGAACTTCTCTTTCAAAGGTTTTGCCAATTGTTAATTGATTCTGAATCCCTTTAATGTTGCTTACTTGATTGTTACTGATTTTTTTCTAAAATAAACTTTCCTTTACCTCTTTTCTGACTTGGTTCAATAGAACAAGGCTTTCAACTTGGTTCTTTTATTGGCTGTTTTACTGATTCTCTTTCCTTGTTTTTCACAAATCAAGTACCGCTAGACTTTTACCTTAAATATCTTTGATGTATTTACCCTTTATTGTACTGTTGGTGAAAATATTCTGATTGACCCTTTCCTTAATTATCTCTACTCGTTGGAAATCAGAGTTCCTTAATTTAAGGGAAATTGATTTTCAAGGTTATTTTCCTTACCTTTTCTTACTTACTTTCTGCACTATAAAAAGGGCCTTCCCTTCTATACTTTAAAACAATCTTGATTCACTAATTTTTGAATCACAAACTCTTTTGCACTCTTTACTCTCTTCTGAGATCGTTTGCATTGCTTGCTCGCAATTTGGCTTACCAAAACTTCTGCTTTTCATTTACTTTCCTGAAACTGGTATGTCCTACTTTTGATTCCAGCATCAACTCCAATGTGTTTACTTACAAGCTTTTATGCCCATGTCTACTTTACTGCTTTTAGAGTTCAACTTTAAAGTAGTTACTTATGCCTTGCTATCTGTTACTGCAATAAGTCCCTATCCCTATCCCCTTTTATGTGCTTGGGCTATAGTTTAAGATATGGCAATATTCAAAGTTATTGTCATGGATTAAAACCGGGTCCTTTGGATCCTAGCCTCTTTTAATATCCCATACCCTCATTCCCTTATGTGTATTGAGTTAAGGTATAGCCTGGCAATATCCAAATTGTTGTCCAGGGCTGAACCTGACCTTCAAAGGTCCTAACTCTTTAATTTTTAAGCTGACCGGCTGGTCAGGGGTGCGCCAGCATTCTAATTGCTGGGCATGACCACCAGCCTGCCCTGGCATTCCCTAACTCCTCCCTATTGCACTTACACTTACTCCTAGATTCTAAGTTTTGCCCCCCTCCTATGAGCCTTGCCTTGGGACCTTGAGTTCCCTCTGAACTTGGACATTTGAGGGCTGGCCCTTCCACACTGCACTATAATCTGTTCTGCAATGATATTTGGGGTGTAAGCATTGCCTGGAACTCTTGAAGCTCCTTGAAACTTTGACACATCCCAAATAAGAGAAAGGCTTTGAAAATCCGATCCTGGAAGTTGGTCTATCTTATATTATTAGACTTTGAGTCTGGATTAGGCTGATTAGATGTAGATGTAATCACTGATGTAATTTTTATTTCTTTTGATTCATTTGGTCTGTAATTGGTCTGTAATAAGCTGTGTAATAAACTTTGTAATAACCACTGGGGTATAGTGAAAAGGATGGGATTGAATGCATGCCAAAGGGGGTAGATACCATGTCTATAGGATATTTACTCTTTCAAATTTTGCATCTCACGTAGAAATCATGTTCATAGGACTATTACTTTCAAACCCTGCATTTTCACGTAGATACCATGTCTATAGGATATTTACTCTTCCAAATTCTGCATTTCACATAGAAATCATGTTCATAGGATTATTACTCTCAAACTCTGTATTTTCACGTAGATACCATGACTATAGGGAAATATTGTCTCTGAAATTCTGCATCTTCATATAGTTAACTACTGAAATTCTGCACCTCATATAGATATCGTGTTCGTAGGCTTCTTCTGCAATTTCACACAGATACCATGTTCATAGGATTTTCTGCCTTTTCGTATAGATGCCATGTCTCTGAAAGTCTGCATATCATGTAGGTAATATGTCTATACGACTTCTGCATTTTTGCATATACATCAGTCATTAGGAAAACTTGTTACAGGATTTAAATAATCAACCGTATAGATGACCTGTCTATAGAATTTCTGCATGAACAATAACAGTGTTTAAAATCAGTAACGCCTAGAAAGCATGCCTATAGGAGTTATCAACTAAAACCTAAATCGTCCACTCGCTCCTAAGTCTAAAATCAGTAGCAATTTTGTTTAACACTCGCAGAACCTATAACCTTGTAACTAACCGTTCTTTTTCTATAATCAGTTTACTCCTTTATCTCTGAACAAATAGATATCATGCCTATAAGTCCTGTTTAACACATAGGCAAATGATTAAGCAATTAATCAATTGTATCAGTCTTTGACAACTACATCTAAGAAGGGCTAATTTGGACTCCCTAGCTGGGAAATATGTGGTAAATCAACCTATCCTACGCCTTAATTTAATTCAGACCGAACCAGTATGTGTAAGACATGTTAAACTATATGCTTTTCTTTGTTTTAAGGAGGCCTATTTGAGCCACATCTGCTTACTTGCTCTCCCAAATCTGTTGTATATGTTTGAATGTCGCCTTAGAATTTTATTCTTTGAAACTCTCAAAATCCCCCCAACTTCCTTCCCTTTAGGATTAGTAGTCCTATATGCCTTCGGGACTGATAGGATTGGGATGGGCAATAGCATGCAATAGTAACGATACCATTCCGCGCTTAATACCTTAACGGGGTGGGAAGGGTAGACATGGAGATGATGATCACACGATAACACCATGCGTACAATTGGGCTACCGGTGTTGTGTGGATGATCCATGTATTTTACAAGCCTATGACCCCTTTTTTCATGTAACTTTGTTATTATAAATAAAATTATGTCTTTGCTTCCGCTGCCCCCAAACTCCCTCTTTAATTTTACTGCATTATTCCTTTTCTTCTAAAATTTTCTGTTTATTCATGTCTCGATTAATTTTCTGCACTTAGACCCTCCCTCAAACGAATTGTGGAACCATCTAGACCTTAATTCCAACATGCTTGCAACCCTTATGTGTGAAATTATTGGGATACTTATTTGCATTAAAGTCACAACATAGCATGGTCGGGAACCACACTAGTGGATCTTGAGGGGTGTCTAACACCTTCCCCTCGAGATAATTTCTAGCCCTTACCCGAACTCTGGTTTTCAAATTCAAAACTCTTGGTGTCCTAATGCACTTAATCATTAGGTGACGACTCTTCAATTCCAAAACTCAATTCCCAAATGGGAATAGAGTTGTCTTCCCAAATGTCACAAACCCGATTTCGCGGGAAAAAAAGGGCGTCGACACCATCATCAACAAATAAGGAAACACAACCCACTTCAAGTATCACATCATATTAGCAAATAATAGAGACCTAGGTAAACATATACAATAATATCTATGACTAAGTACAAATAATGTGAGCATGAATAAATCCTATACATGATCTCTAACATGAAGGCAAACAAGTTCAACAACAAGCAAACGCATAACCACAAATAATAGCCATTAGGCCTCATAGCCTCACAGGATGGACCAAGTCCCAATCCCTCGAGGTATACACCCACACGCCTGTCACCTAGCATGGGTATCACCTCCAAACAAGTACATGATATCAAATTCGCTGGGTTTATACCCTCAAAGCCAGAGTTAAAACTATTACTTACCTCAACATCGTAAAATCCTACTCTGGGATGCCCTCGTCTCCGGACTCGGTCTCCAAAAGCTCCATATCTAACCATAATCAGATTAGTACCATCAACATGGCTAGAGAATTGAATTCCATAATAAAAACCACAAAAATAGGCCAAGAATCCAAAATCGGCCAAAACCCGACCCCTGGGCCCACATCCTAGAATCAGTCAAAAATGGTAAAATAATAATCCTCTTCCTCTCGTGAGTCTAACCATACAAAATTCATCAAAATCAGACTCCGTTTGGTTCCTCAAATCCTCACTTAAAACTCTCCAAAATTCAAACCCTAACTCCCTAAAATTCACTATGAAATTATCAATCAAATCCCAAAAACGAAGATGGATTCATGAAATATAATCAAAACCGAGTAAAGAACACTTACCCCAATCCATATGGTGAAAATCGCCTCGAAAATCGCCTAAATCCGAGCTCCCCAACTCAAAATATGACCGAACGAATAAATCTTAGTTTTATATATTTTTCTGCCAACTATCCTGCTTCGTTTCTTGTTCCAAATGATCCTGAAACTCGTATTTTATGCCTCCAATGTATTCCTTGTGAAATTGTAGTCAAGTTAGGCTTTTGAACACTCAATTTGACCTTATAATGAATGAGATATGCTGCTTTTAATATTTGTATAGTGCAGATTTTTAATTAGGCCATCAGTGGTAATTCCGTAATTAATCTGAAAAATCTGATAACCTAATTCTTAGTAAAATGACCCTAAAATCCTCATACAATGTCAAATTCGACAACTCTTTTTACAGCGGGTCCGTAATTACGATACAGATCTAATGCTTCGATCAAAAAAACAAATTGGAGCTCATTTGTTCAATATGATGTCATTTATGCTTGAAGAAATAGCGTCGAAACATAAGAAAGACGAACGCAACACAACCCAAACCTACCCAAAACTCACCCGAGCCCCTCGAAACCTCAAGCAATAATTCCAACAAGTCATAGATCACTATCCGAACTTAGTCGAACCTTCAGAGCATCCAAAATAATACCAAATTAACCTCGAATTCAAGCCTAAGAACTTCTTAACTTCCAACTTTCACCAATTCAAGCATAATTCTCCCACGGACCTCCAAATTACATTTCGGACACGCTCCTAAATCTAAAATAACCAACTAAGCTAATCGAATCATAAAAATCCAAATCCAAATTCGTTTACTCATAAGTTAACATCCGGTTAATGTTTCTAACTTAGCTTTCTAACTAAGAGACTAAGTGATCATTTCACTCCAAAAACTACTCTGAACCCAAACCTACCAACTCGATACAACTCAACACAGCTGGACAACAAATAAATAAGCATAGATAGGGGAAATGGGGCTATAACTCTTAGAACGAACGACTGGGTCGTTACATCCTCCCCCTCTTAAACAAACGTTCGTCCTCGAATGAGTCTAAAAACAAACGTTGATCTGAGTTGAAACGGGTTTCATGCTTATGAAAAGCACGAAATTTGTCATCATCAAAAAGGAGAAGTTTTTTGGCATAAGGAAGTTTTGATGATTGACAAAAGAAACATATGCATGAACCATGTCCGTATACAGTATACACAAACACAGGCAGTTTCAAGCATAAGATGTGAACGTGAAGGAGATAAGATTAAGTGGTTATATTTGATATCTCCTGAACGAAAAGGTTGCATAATTGATACGAAGCAAGACTCCTTACTCGAATAGAATTCTATCCTAGATAAAGGAGGAGTTAGAAGTTGAAGATAACTAGAACTCTTCCACCAAGGAAGAGTATAGCATTAGAACTCTAGTTATTTCCTATTCTACTAACTCTATATACGTTAGTACGCACAAAAGCTAAAGTTAAATGAGAATTCTTCTGTGATTCAAGTGTGTGAACCTGAAACTACATGAGCCAGATAGAAGAATCAGTTCCAAATGTCTGTCTTTTAGTCTAGTTTCATTGTAGTAGAGCTTTCGAGTTGTACCTTTCAGCTTTCTCTAAAAGTATTTGTATTATGTACTCTGAGTGTATTCTTCAAGTTAGAGTTAACTTGAAATTGTCGTGACAGTCTGAGGCTGGTTGCCACAAAGGGTTAGAGGTAATCCTTAGATTTACAAGAGTTTTGTAACCGTTGTTTTTCGGTCAGTGATTTAGTGAAGTATTGGGAAAAATCCTACTAGGTAGTAGGTTGTGGTTTTTTAACCTTTTGAGCCATATATTTTCCAGGTAAAAAAACTTATGTTCTTTACCTTCTGCATTTATTATTTCGTAGTTGTAGTATAAGGAATACATAGAATAACCAAGTCCTTCTATAATCTGTTCACGCAAAAATTGGACACCACACAAATCACATCCCTCTTGTGTGGTATTGAAGTATAAAACAGCTCACAAAATGAAAGTGAAGAAGCAAAATTTAGGATCTCATCTAAGCCCATGCGTCGCATGGAGGTTGGAAGGCTAAAAACTTATCCACAAAAGCAAAATAGCGAAGTATACCCTATAGACGCGGGATCTAGCGTGCCCATACAGCTTTCCTATACAAACTTGAAGACACCCTATGTAAACCCTAGGTCATATAAATATATCTTAAACATCCTTTTGAAGTGACACAACATACTTGGAGGCAAGAATACCCTAGGAGTAAGGAGGAAGATTCAACCGCGAGTTTTTTTTTCTTTCTATTTTTCATTGTGGTTTGTAAATTTTAGTATTGTATTTCTATGTACTATTATGAGTAGTTTTTTTATCTAGTTCTTTGAAGGAACCTTTTATAGGATAAAATTTCGATCGGTTTGTTATAATTGAGTGTTTGGATTTCTCTACTTGTTCAATTACGTATTTACTTTAGTTAATAAAAAAACTCTAAATTAACGGTGCCTATATATTGAGCCTTTAGATTTCTTTACTTGATCAACTACGTGCTTATATGTTGCTTGAGAAATAATACATATTTAAGTTGTTGTTAAACAACGTCACCTCTAGGCATATAAGAGATGAATACAATGTGTTTAAAAATGGGATTACATATAACGAAACTTTAGTGTGGTCATAGTGAATTGTGAGAAATTTCCATTTAGAGTAGTTCGAGAGAATACATCCAATAAATTATTGTGATTGCTTGAGAAAGAATTGCGGTAAGTTAAGTACTCACGATAAGTAGAGAATAAATCGACGAGATTAAAGATAAAGTAGCAGAAGGAATCTGACTTACAATTGGGAAAATCTTAATTCTAGGTCTCTTTAACCTTGAAGTCAACCCATTCTCTTTAGACTTTAGTGATAACTTTTACTGCATTACTAGTTGTTAGTTAACTGATTAAAAATAAACAAGCTTTATAATTCAAAATTTATTTGAGCTTATCCTTTTAGTGATATTGAATTAGTTATATCTTAACCTTAGTTTTTTGTTGAATTTGATCATGGACTCATAAGTTAAGTTATATTTGCAACGATGCACATCATTGCCTGTTTAAAAATTGTTAGAGAACCTTTGCCTCAGTGGGCTCAGTCTTTGATAATTAACGATATCTTGAAAATGATCAAAGCATTATTTTGTTTTCTTAGGTTAACGACAAAAGTAGGCTAACATAGAAATTCCGAGGTGCCAAAGAAACTTATATTATATCCTAATGCGTTGGTTTCATTTTAACCATATATATTTTACTTTTTTATTTTCAATCTAAAATCGATTTTTTAACCAAGAAACTGAATATGACATTTGAGGTAGAAGTTAAACAAAATTATTTGATGATGAAGTTGGAAAATAATAAAAATCTTTAAAGCTGTCAAAATCTAAGCTCGCCAATTATATTGATCTTTAATTTTGTTAAAATCCCGTCTAAAGCTCTCTTAATTGACCATAATGTTTTGCCGAATAAAAGTTATCAATGCATAAAAGGTAGTAATGTTTTGCCGAATGCTTAATGCATTCGATAATATCTCCAATACAGTCGTGTTCCGATATATCCCTTGATTATTTTCTCCTGACTTTTCTCCCAATTTTTTGCATGACTTTTCTCCTGACTTTATATATATATGTGTGTGTCAAACTTGCTCATCAGCTAGTTCTCCTTCACTTTAGGACTGCATGGTCAAGCTTGTAGTTCTTATTATCTATCATTTTGGTCCATGAGCTACACCTACTTCTTCTTACCATATTGTTTGATTCAAAAGATATCAGAACCTTTTTGTACAAATCAATCAAAGAAAATGAGGGGTAAATCTTAGTTAGACATAATAAATTCCAGATCAAAGAGGTAATAGTATAGATAGTACATAGGATGAAAGAGATGTAGTTGATCTTATTGAAATTCAACATTGTGACTCCCATCGATCGATGGGGGAGGTAGCTTTACATGTTCTTCTGTAGATTACTTCTTTCCTATGAAGATTACAAGAAGAGAGCTTGGGAAAGAGAAGGGGAGATCCCCCTTTCTCGAGGATTTTCCCTATTATTTATAGTCAAAGCATCCTCGTCATTTACTTGGTACAACGCTCTCTCGCACCAAGTGTGCCTTCGTCGTTCTTTTAGACATTGCTCCTTCTGACTCGGCAGGTGCCGAGAATGGGGTGTAGAGTAGGCTATGTTACCTTTTACTGTCCCGTCACTTGAGCGGGATGTTGGTCTGCTTCGGCCTTGACAGTCAAATTTTGACCAATAAAGTTAGTCCCTCCGTCTATCAGGGTCGTCCCCTATCGGGCATGGCAGACGGATCATGATTGCTATAAATTCGAGCGAAATCTGACTTCTCATTCCTTAGTTATGTTACTTGATTTTTAGGTGATATGGCGGTGTTCCTTCGATACCCGTGAACCGTTGCAGCCGTTTCGGAACCGAAACATCGTCTGGCATCAAAGCGTTATTTCGTGGTTACCGCCATTATGACACACGTTCCTGGGGAATTGAAACATCTCGTGCCCTATCAGATTCGATTAGCAACTCTTGGGTTTCGTGCTAGGGGGATTTATGTCTCTTATAAATAGAAGGAGCTTATCATTCGATTGACACACTTCTTTGCCTTTTACTCGAAAGAATTCTGCAGATATACTTTCTTTCTGACACTCCAAGTTTTCGTCTACCCTTAATTAACCAAAAATTTCCATCCTTTCTTTCCGTTGTCTTTTTTCCACATCTTCTGGATAAAATGGTTGGTGATTCCTCTCGCACTGATATCCCTATCGTAGTTCTGGCACCAGAAAGTGCTGCTCAAGCCACTGGAAGGGTAGATGCGGTGGAAGACGAGGACGTCCCGTCGATAATTGAGATTTTGCCTCGCCATGGGAGAGATTTGACCGACGTCAACAGTCGCGCCGGGGTGGAGCTGGAGCATGTCCCTTCTGTTATGAGAGAAGGAGACATTGCAGAGTTGAAAATCAGGTGGGAGATCCCCAGCTATGTCGACATGCGACCGGCGGTAGGAACCGACATAGTTCACTTTGACCATCCTGGGAACTGTATATTTTACGCCTACCCCTTCCTTATTGGATACACACTTCCTCTCCCTCTCCTGGTGGTAGACTTCTGCCGTTTTTACGAGGTATGCCCTGCACAGCTTTCGCCGTACCTATACAAGATGTTCCTTATGTTGCTCAAATTTGCGAAACTCGTCGGTTGTGAGATCACTTTGGATCATCTTCTCAATATCTTCGCCCCTCAACTCATTCGCGGCATGATGCTTCACATGCGTCCTCGGGAGTCGAAGAGTCTGGTGGTAAAAATGGACGACAGGACCAACCGTCATTTTTATGAGAATTATTTCTATGTGCGGACTGAGAACAGTATGGCAGATCCGACAGGGTTCCCTGAAAAATGTAACTTTGCACATAAGTCTCACGCTTCTAGTCGGAGATATATCCGATTAGTGATAAACCTTGTTATGTCTTTCCAGTTGAGAAATTTCCGCCTCTACCTGTCAAAAATATCCGTGAGTGGGTGAGTGATATTATCCCTCATACGGTGCGGATCCGCACCCTTTCATGACAAGTATGGGCGCAAGCCTCTTTCTGGTAAGAAGTCGTTTGTGTTCGTCGTTTTTCTCTTTTCCCTTTTCATATTTAATTCCTCACGTATTGTTTGTTGGTCTCAGGGAGGGCGCGGAGAGTGAGGGCTCCTCCATTGGCTTTCTGGAAGCCAACCTCATCTACTCGTCCTATCGCGGTACCCACCGCCCAACCTTCATCGAGGGTTACTTCAGTCGAGTCTACTGCCATGGTTACTTCTGTGAGGGCTGCTTCTCTGGCCGAAGTTCCGACCCGCGTCCTTCGCCTGACAGGCGAATCTCCGCTTACTGGGGAAGAAGAATATCCATCGAAAAGACGGCGAGTGGAGTTCGAGACAGCGCCCCCAATAGTGATTTATCTAGACGACTCTCCTACGATGGGATTTGGAGAGGAGGTTGTCATGGCTCCCCCGTAGGGATGGAACCAGCCGTTGTTTCGGCTCAATCAGAGATTCCCACCACTATCGGTGGTCAGCAACCTATCTTGGCGGAAGGTCAGACTTCTGGGGCTGGCATTGTAGTTTCGGACGTACCCTCATCCTCCGCACTTGGTCGTGATTCCTCTTTAGCTGCTGAAAGAGGGAAAGGTGTGGTGGTTGATGATTACGAATCTGAATCCGACCTCGACCCTAATGATGTCATGATGTTTAAGGAGGTCCTTACTCACTCGGTGGTTCGTGCGGGAGGCTCGGCCCGTATTCTTGAGATCCCTTCGGATGTCAATATCTTGGGGGACACGAAGGATTTGGTGCCACAGTTCAGCATGCTATCCTCCGCAGCCGAGAATGCATCCCTTCGGACCATTCCCGATGTTAACTTAATGATCGAGGTGGCTGCTATGGGCTTAAGGGTATGTTACGCTTCTTTTCGCTTTTCCCTCGTCTTTCTTGATGATAAGATTATAACCCGTCTTTTAAATTTTCAGGCGTATACGGTGGAAGTGGAGAGCATACTCATGGCCAACATTCGGGCCAAAATTTTCTTGAAGATGTTGGAGAAATATCGTCGCTACCGCAACAAGTGTCGCGAGATGCATGAGCGGCTGAAGGCAACCCCCTATAATCGGGCTCTTGGTGAGGAGTTGGAGAAAAGGGACCAGGAATTGATGCATGCTATCCATAGCAAGAGTATGAGGAGAAACTTCGAATAAAGGACGAGGAGCTAGAGTTATGCAAGGGGGTCTCCGCATAGTGCTAGCATTTGCAGTAGAAATTGAGGTCGATGCAGTCGGAGATGAATCCGAACTTGATCAAGGTCGAGGCGCTGAGTGCGGAATGGATGGGGAAATTGGCTGGGATGGAGGACAAGGTTGCTGGGTTGGAGAGCACCGAGAGTTATTGGTCCGTGGCTTTGTCGAGGGCGGCAGCCCTAGAGAACACCATCTGCATCCTCCAGTCTGAGCAGAAGTTAGAGAGAGCGACGACCACCCTTATGGAGGAAAGGGTTGAGGAGCGCATTAGCGAGATTGACCGAGAGGCTTCGATTTTGGGAGATCGGGTTGAAGCAGTGGAGGCAGAAAATGAGCGATTGTTGGCTCAGATTGAATCTTCATCCACCATTGTTCCCTGCCAAATGCACGAACTTTGGGTTTACGCTGAAGCCTAGTGAGATACATATAAGAGTTTGTGGGAGGCGGGTAATGTGACTGAGGCTGCATATGAAGAGGCGCTGGTGAAAGCTCGGGAAGCTCGCTTCAATTGTGGATATGATGCGGCGACGCCAGAAGCCAATGGGGGCGCATACCCAGAAGGAGAACTTCCGGGAGATGACAGTAGAGAGGGTGGTGATGATGATGCAGAGTAGAGGGGTAGTGATATTGATCTGTTTTTCTTTTATTATTTTCTTCCCCATTTTTCGTTCGTAGTCGATTGTCGTTGTTCCTTTCTTTCCTTTTTGTTGTTATTTTTTTATTATTGGCTTGGGCCCTATGTAATCCACGACCATTTGCAGGGATACGTTGTATAAAGAAGAACTTCTCGCTGTTATTTGTCTTTTTTTCTACCATTGTTCTCATTTTGCGTTATTTTGGCGGAGGCCCTTGGCCTTAAAGGGTGTTATTTCGAATTTATCAAAATAGTAACCCGTCATCATACGATTGAGGTCGAACTCTTCTTTTTGGCTAAGGCCCTTGGCCTTAAAGGGTGTTATTTCGAACTTATCAAAATAATAACCTGTCGTCATTTGATTGAGGTCGAACTCTTCGTTTGGCGAAGGCCCTTGGCCTTAAAGGGTGTTATTTCGAACTTATTGAAATAGTAACCCGTCATCGTTCGATAGAGGTCGAACTCTTCTTTTGGCGTGTTATTTCGAACATATCAAAATAGGAACCCATCATCGTTCGATCGAGGTCGAACTCTTCTTTATGGAGAAGGCCCCTGGCCTTAAAGGGTATTTCAAACTTATAGAAATAGTAACCCGCCGTCGGTCGATCGAGGCCGAACTCTTATTTTGGCGAAGGCCCTTAGCCTTAAAGGGTGTTATTTCAAACTTTTCGAAATAGTAACCCGTCGTCGTTCGATCGAGGTCGAACTCTTCTTTTTGGCGAAGGCCCTTGGCTTTAAAGGGTGTTATTTCGAACTTATCAAAATAGGAACCCGTCATCGTTCAATCGAGTCGAACTCTTCTTTTTGGCGAAGACCCTTGGCCTTAAAGGGTATTATTTCGAACTTATCAAAATAGTAACCCGTCGTCGTTCAATCGAGGTCAAACTCTTCTTTTTGGCGAAGGCCCCTGGCCTTAAAGGGTATTTCGAACTTATCGAAATAGTAACACGTCATTATTCGATCGAGGCTGAACTCTTCTTTTGGTGAAGGCCTTTAGCCTTAAAAGGTGTTATTTCGAACTTATCAAAATAGTAACCCATCGTCGTTCGACCGAGGTGGAATTCTTCTTTTTGGCGAAGGCCCTTGGCCTTATAGGGTGTTATTTCGAACTTATCGAAATAGGAACCGATCGTCAGTCCCATTTTTTGGAGAATAGACATTTTTTTGGGGGAGTCCAATTCATTTGATATTGCTTGCATCAGAGGGTGCAACGTCGAAGAATACGAAACGTTGCTATTTCGCTTCGGTTCGTTCTGCGCACACCTTGTAGTTTCCTTGTCTGACTCGTGCCTTCCGGCTTGGAGGTGTCGCCGGCGGGCGGTATTTGGGTTGATTTGCTGTAGTTTTTTGTTCTCTAATTGAGATATTTTTTTACTCGCTCGCCCGCGCGGCCTTTTGTGTTCTTGCTTGAGCAAAGAGCAAAAGGTGAATTAGAATGATATCCTTTCCCCCACCCGGTGGTCAGATGGAGGAGAACGGGTTGGTAACGTTGTTTGTCTTGTTTGGCATTTTGATGGTGGATGGGGAGAAGATTTCTAAATTTTGCGATTCTGCTCGGCTCTTCTCCCCCTACCGTGCTGCCTCTTTCTCTCACGTTGGTCGGGTTTTTCTTTCGCACTATTTTCGGTGGGTGATCGTATTTCTTGTCTTTGATCTAGGAGAGACTAGGAAATTTCACTAAGAAATCCCCACAGACGGCGCTAAATTGTTTGATTCAAAAGATATCGGAACCTTTTTGAACAAATCAATCAAATAAATTGAAGGGGTAAATCTTAGTCAGACATAATAAATTCCAAATCAAAGAGCTAAGGGGTCGTTTGGTATGAGGTATAAGAAGGTATAAGGGTGGTATAAAAATTTAATACCACCTTAATAAACTGTTTGGTTAGTAAACTAGGTATAAGTTATCCCGATGTTAATTTTAATACTGGGATAACTTATACCTTATAAAAGGTGGGGTAACTAACACTGGTATAACTTATACCTTCTTCTTAGAAATTATGCAATTGTCATTCTTAATACAACATACCAAACAAAGAATAAACAACAATACCAGCATAATTAATCTCAGTATAACTTATCCCAATATAACTTATACCGGCATAACTTATACCGGTATAAATCATATTCCAACCAAACGACCCCTAATAGTATAAATAGTACATAGGATGAAAGAGATGTAGTCGACCTTATTAATATTCAACATTGTGACTCCCACCGATCGATGGGGAGGTAGCTTTACATGTTCTTCTGTAGATTACTTATTTCCTGTGAAGATTAGAAGAAGAGAGCTTAGGAGAGAGAAGGGGGAGATCCCCCTTTCTCGAGGATTTTTCCCTATTATTTATAGTCAAAGCATCCTCGTCATTTACTTGGTCCGACGCTCTCTCGCACCAAGTGTGCCTTGGTCGTTCTTTTAGACATTGCTCCTTCTGACTCGGTGGGTGTCGAGAACGGGGTGTAGAGTAGGCTATTTTACCTTTTACTGCCCGGTTCACTTGAGCGGGATGTTGGTCTGCTTCGGCCGTGACGGTCAGATTTTGACCAATACACACATAAGTGGAACAATAACGCCTATGATCTTTCAATTGTTTTAATTAATCTTTCTCTTAAATTTTACTAGTGTTTACATAAGATGATGTGATAATTTTATTCAATGAAAATTTGGAAATAAGGCTTCTACGGCTTCTTGAAATGAAAAGTGTAATTGTCTGGATCCAACTATACCTTTCTCCTAAAAAACCTGCGATTTTTCTCCAAATCAAAATAAGAAACTAGTATATCACGTAAGGAAAAAAAATAAAAGTAAAACATTAACGGATGCCAAAGCGGTAACTGTTGCAAGAAAACACCAACTTTCCTACCTAACCTTCAATCGATAGAAAAGCAAACTCAAAGCATCAATTTGACAACTAAAAGAAAATTAAACTAATTAATAAAGAATGAGTTTTGTCCTCTAACCCCTAAAAAACAGTTTTCTCTTTAGGCAGATGTAAAGTTAATTTTATATCAACTGATGCATTTCTAAAATTTAAGAAGAAATTTTATATCAACTGATGCATTTCTAAAATTTAAGAAGAGAAAAAGATAAAGTTGTTATGAAATACTTGATTACGGTGGATGTCCATAACTCCTAAGGGAGTAACACCCACTACTCTTCTCCATTAATCTCCCACTACTTCTTACCATTATGGATGTAACTGTCACATCTCTATGATCTTCCCTCATGTTCTCAATAGTTAATACCATGTTTATAGCATCCCTTTATATTACCTATATCATCCTATAAATAGAGGGTTCGGGCATCACATTGTAGATACTTGAATACATGGAAGAAATAAGAATCTCTCTTTTCTTTCTCTCTATATCTCTTATCTATTTTCTTGTTTTATATTATTACTTTGAGTTAAGTTTCGTAACACGTTATCAGCACGAATCGCTCATTCTTCGTGAAGAACAAATTGTATATTTGTATGTGCTTCTTTACTTCCACGCCTTGGCTTACTCATACCTTTTAGGCCATTAGGTAACTCTTTGTTAAACTTTCTTCACATATAAGGTAAGAGTCTTTATGCGTTTTTACTAATCCACAAATGTCTAGTTTTATATTCTGCTAAAAAGACATGAATTCGGTGGGGTCATTTATCATTTCCAAGCTAGAGATCATTCTTTAATATCTAGTTTACTATATCTCTTATCTATTTGATCAGTAGGACTTTGATAATAAATTGTGATATAGTGTGCATTATTTTCAATCATTGTATACAATTGTTTTATTATTATCATTATTATTTTATCAACAAATTTTACGTCATTTGTTGCATATCCACTATTTATTTGCCAAATTTAAAGGCTCGAGGGTGAGTCCCAGTGCACTTTGGCCTATTATGCAATTGGTCGTGGGTAAGACATTGGGTTCAAGTCCTGGTGCATTATGATAATAAGAGTTAGATTTGAGTTTCACTTCATTAAGGCCTAACATGCCTTTATATGGGTAAGACATTGGGTTTGAGTCCCAATGCACCATATTGATGATATAATGATGGCTAATGAAAAATAATATATTTTTCATGAAAAAGTATGAAGTTTGTCCCACTTGATTTGCTCCATTCTTGAAGTGAATGTGATAACGGTACATAATAAGTCTAAATAAAGATAAGTGGTTGACCAATGAACGTGCACGTACCAAAGGCAATAACAACAGTCATCATTATGGTAAATGTAAAAAAGGAGAACAATAAAGGTTATCAAAATAATCCTTCAACGCTGAAGGAATTGTATATCAATATAGTATGTAAATATGAGACACGCTCAGATGATTATAGTCCATTTTTGTGAAAGTATGCGACTTGTGATAAGCATTGTAAATGCAAACTCATTCCTGAAGTGAGTGTGAAAATATATATATGTGATACAAATTATGCACAAGAATGTATTTATACATGGTTCGATAAATACCACAACTCACCTTTAAGGGAGGTTTGAGAGAAATAAAGATAATGAATATTACAGTGTGGTTACATGAATATGTCATTGGTCGCGTACATGTTGTATGCCAAAAAATATTTTGCCATGCCTTATAAAAATTTATTAAAGGCAAAAGTAAAGCATGAAACAAATCTTGCCCATAATGATTTTGACCGTGACATTGATAATATAATTTTCTCTGTGGAGGAAAAATTCATCACTTAAATGGTGTTATAAAAGATCTTGTAGTACAAAATTATTGAGAGCTCCGTAAGAGCAAATTTGTTACTAGCCGATAAATAAAATTATTTATGGCATTGGTGCTGTAGTGAGTCTCAAAAGAAACTTTTTGAGTTTCAAAGATATTAGCCAAAGTGGTTGGCATATTGAGGCTCTAAATGAAAGAAAGATCGAATATCTTCATATTACTATAATTATACCGGATAAATATAAAAGGTTACACTATTTTCTTCTATTTGTAGTACACAATATAAGCATGATGATGAAATCACATGCCATAGTAAATTAGATGTTTACTAAAATAAATATTAGTTGGCATGACCAGTTGGCCATCGCGGTTCAATTATTATGCGAAAAATGATTGAGAGTTCACATTGGCATATATTGAAGAATTTGGAGATTCTTCGAGAATTCTCATGTACGACTTGTTCTCATGATAAATTAATTACTATACCAGCTGTGGTTGAGATTGTATTCCCTAATTTTTGGAACGTGTAAAAAGTGATATATATATATATACACACACCCAGTCACCTGTCATGTGGACCGTTTATTATTATATAATTTTAAAAGATGCATTTATTGTATGGTTACATGTGCGTTTATTATCAACGTGCAGTTTGACTTTTGCAAGGTTGTTTGCTCAAGTTATTAGAGCACAGTTCCAGAATATAAATTATGATAATTTATTTTGATAATACTAGTTTAAATCAAAGTTGGTTTAGCAGAGATTGTATCTCTCCTATTAAGCTAAACCATTGGTTATGAGAATAAAACTCTTAAATCGAAATTTGACATGAGGTATATTATTTAATATACAACGTCACTTGTACGCATCTAGCCAACAAATTATGATAAATTATCCCTATCACAAATGGTTCAGGGTCAGGAACCAAATAATTTCTATATAGAAATATGAATGTGCGATATGATATAATTATCTCACCACAATGCACAAAGATTGGTCCCCAAAAAAGGTTGGGAATATATGTTGGTGATCCCAATATTTGGGGAAGAAAATGAGCAGTTGAAAAAAGTAATATATGGAATGAATTATTATGAGTACACTTAGATCCTCGTATAAGAAAATATGAACTTGAAGTTCAAGTGATAATTCATTCGCAAAATATTTTCATGCGCATTTGCTGACCCAAACTAAATGTCATATTTCAGCTACTAATGCTCCAAATAGAATAAAGTTCATGATGGACATAGTCTATGAAACGTATGAAGTGTAATAGACTAATAGGTTCCAAAGATAAAACTCCTTAAAGAAGGAGAAGAGCAAATGTTCAAGATGGTCATAATAAGGAGGAAAGTGCTATATAAGAGCACCATGACATAACACTTCATAAGACCTCATGGGAGAGGCTCGGGTACCTGAAATAATGAGATCTCGATAAGTGATGTCTTTATTAACCGATGATAGGACCGACGTTAAATGATCGTCGACAATTTTGTTGATATAATGTGGCGCTCAATACTATTAATGTTGACGAGGATCTTGAGTTCAAATCTGTCATGAAAGTTGGACAGATAAATGATTGGCCAAATGAAAAATATGCAATGAAAATTGACTTCATCTGAAAAATATGAAGTTGGACGAATAGTCCCAACAGCTGAAAGTATAAAGGCTATATGGAGATATTGAAATATGATTAGTATTATATTGCAAAAGAAATCCTTGATATAGATTTGTTTATTCTAACAAATATTGTCAAGGTTTTGTTGTTTATGCAAATGCATGCATTTATTGAAGTTCGTTCTTCAAACAATCTATTTGTATGTGTGGAATTGTCATATTATCATTTCACAAGATGTGTGACTTTTCTTTGAAGAGAAGATTCTAATAATAGTGAAGACTCTGATGTTTGTTTATCTCAATTGAAAGAAGAATATATTGAAGGAGACAGAATAAATCATATATTTCATCAAAGTTCTTTTGTCAGACACGATCTTCAACAGAATGATGAAATAGATGTTCAAGAAATTCGTTCATGTGATTTGGCGGAATAATTTACCAAGGCATTGTCGATCTCAATATTAGAGAAGTTGTTAGACAAGCTTGGGATTCGTCGTCTCCGAGAAATAAAGTGATATTTTCATCAGGTGGAGGCAAATATGTGTTGTACTCTTTTTCCCTTAGCTAAGGTTTTATCCCACTAGGTTTCCCTGGCAAGGTTTTTAATGAGGCAGCAAGTAATGTGCATTACAAGATATGTGTGCTCTTTTTCCTTCACTAGGATTTTTTTCATAGGGTTTTTTCCTAGTAATGTTTTAACGAGGCACATTATCTTTGGACATCCAAGGGGAGTATTATGAAATACTTGATTATGGTGGATGTCCATAATTCCTAAGGGAGTAACACTCACTACGCTTCTCCATTAACCTCCCACTACTTCTTACCATTATGGATGTAATTCACACACCTCCATGATCTTCCCTCGTGTTCTCAATGGTTAATACCATGTTCATGACATCCCTTTGTATTACCTATATCATCTTATAAATAGAGGGTTTGAACATAATATTGTAGATACTTGAATGCATGAAAGAAATAAGAATTTTTCCTCTTTTTCTCTATATCTCTTATCTATTTTCTTATTTTATATTATTACTTTAAGCTAAGTTTTATAACAAAAGAAAAGTAATAGTTATACATTTTTCTAATATTCACAACTCTTGAGATTCGAAAATTTTGGGATAACTACCTACTTTCCGTTGGACTAGTTAAAATATTGATCAGAAAGGTCAGTATTTACAAAATATGTGCAACAACAATATCGATTTTTAACGATTAAGTTATAAAATGTGGTGGGAATGTATATCTACTAAATATAATTTAGTGATTAAAAGATTATACGCAAATTCATATACTACCTTTATAGACTTGGTTTGAACTTTTTCCATGTTCAATCGACCAATATTGTTGACAGGTTAAACAAGTACTATGGTCAGCATGACGCAATACTCTGGCTCAACGGCACCCGTTTCTCCGTAATGTGCGCGTGAAATGACACCCTTGTCTTACTACAGAGTCAGATTCGACAACAAAAATGAACGGCAATGTGGGCGTCTCCATTTGGACGGCCCAAGGCTAAGAGGGCATGTGGCATGTCATTAATCCATCCATTGATAACCACATTTTAATCTGTCCAAACATAGCTAAATCCAACCCTCACCGATTTACATAGATATCTTGTTATTGCTACACGGAGTGGTTTGGTAGGGTATATAAGAATAATGCTGAATAAAATGTATTAGTAATGCATGGAGTAGTAATGCATGAATTAGTAATGCAAGCATTAGTTATGCATATATTATTTCTTATCTATTGTTTGGTCTGTTGTATTAAATAAAACTATAATGCATTATATAATTTGTAGTAAGAAAATTAGTTGTTTACAAAAATTCCCTCCATATTCTCTAGCTTTAAGAGACTTTATGGACAATTTTATATTTAACTATACTAATGCATGCATTAATGACCTTGCTATTACTAATGCCATAATTTTCTACGTATTACTTATACACAGGATAATACTAATTAGTATGACGTATGACTAATACAAATATTAGTTATGCACATATTAAAAAAATATACCAAATAAGGTATTAGTTCGATACAAATACTCACTACATGTACACCCCATGCTCGAACTCAACTTTCTCTAGCTCGTCACCTATTTATTTTTTTCCTGTATAGGTTTATCAACTAATTTTGTTCAAAAAAGTTAAAAGCGTTGACATTAACATTACATAGTGAAATCCAAACACTTTCGTAAGTGAGGAAAATAATATTATTCATAATAAAAGATATACAAAATTAACATTTATTCTTGTGGTATGTAATATTTATGGCCTCCGACTTTGAAATAAAAAATCTCAGTGCTGTAACTTGAGGCAGACGTTCAAAATAAAATTTTAAAAAAAAAAAAAATTGAGGCTAACGTCATCAACGGAAATCAAAGAATACCACGACGTTCTAATATTTTGTGATAGGATTATCTCTGGTCCAGCTTGTTGATTACACGTGTTGAGTTTAATATTAACTGGAAAATGATTTTAAACTCTTTGGTCTCCGCAATGTTCAAATGATTATCCTTGCTTCTCAAGAGAATCCAATTATACCTAAGCACGTAATGATGTTTTCGAATAAATAGAGCTAGGTCGATTTAAATATAATCTAAATAGGGTGATTATTAGTTCTAAAATATATTACATTGAAAGAGACAAATGTTAGCTGATTTTTCTATGGTGCAATAGTATTGGTGGTTGGTCAAAGTTTTAGTTGCCAAGAGCTAGCAATCTTGTTAAACAATTTTGTTTTGTTTTTGCCCACAAAGCAAAATATTAATTAATAATAAGCTCTCCTGGTAATCCTCCCAATTAGCCGCGTAAGTTTGAGATGGAGTGAAGTAATAATATGTAATGATTCGGCCGATCGTTTTGAGTATTTTGGCCTCGTTCTCCTATATATTGCCTCCTCTATGTTATATTGCGGTTATGTGACTCGTCAGGGTGTTTGGTTTTCGGTTTTAGTTTCGGGTGAGTATTAGAGTGAAATGGGACAGATAGTCCCTAAGTTAGAGGTTTATGTTGAAAGAGTTGAACGAAATTTGACGTTGGTGTAGACGAATCTGAATGGAGTTTTGATGGTTCTCACAATTCCGTATGGTGATTTTGGACTTAGGAGTGTGTCCGGATATTGATTTGAAGGTCTGTAGGTCATTACAACTTGAATTTGCGAAAGTTAGAAAGTTGAAGGTTTGGAAGATTGAGAAATTTGACCAGTAGTTGACTTTATTGATAGCGGGGTCTGATTCTAATTTCGGGAGTTGGAATAGGTCTGATATGTCATTTATGACTTGTGTGAAAAATTTGAGATCAAGCAGAGTTGTTTTGGTATGAACTGCGCAAGTTTTGGAAGTCGGATGTTTAGAGTTTCCATAGGCTTGAACTGGGTTGTGATTCATAGAATCGATATGGTTTGATGTGATTTTTAACCTCGAGTAGATCCATTATGTGTTTTAGAACTTGCTGGTATACGGGTGTGAATCGGATTGAAATCGAGATAATTTTGGACTTAATGATTGTTGAAGTTGTTGTCGTTATGGTGTCATTGTACCTGCGGTGGGTTTGGCCGCAGGTGCGAGGTTACCCATCGTAGAAACGGAGAGGCCAGCCCATTGCAGGGTCTAGGTGCGGACACCTGGGCACAGATGCGGATTTGTAGGCGCGTTATTTCTTCAGTAGAAGCGGACCTTGGAGGGATTTGTGAAGGACCACAGGTGCGGTCGAATCTTCGCAGAAAAAGGCTTCCAGAATGAGCAGCTATCCCCAGAAGCAAAAGGAGTTGGGCCTGAGTGAGGACCTCGCCTGCGATGGAAATTCCACAGGTGTAGAACCGTAGAAGCGGTTTTTGGTCCGTAATAGTGAAAATCGCTAGGCAGAAATAGTGAGTTCGAGGGCTTTCATTCATTCTTCATCTTTTGACCTAGAGAGCTCGATTTGTGATAATATTTCGAGTGATTTTCAAGAAAATCATCAGGGTAAATGATTCTAACTTGGATGTGGCTATTATACATGAATCCATCATTATTTTTTCATTTAATTAGTGATTTGAGTTGGAAAATTGAGAAAAAATTGTGAAACTTCATAGACCGAATTTTGTGGATTTGAAAATCGATTTGAGGTTAGATTTGAATAATTTTAGTACAGTTGGACTCATTATCGAATGAATATTTGGATTTTATAAGTTTCGTCGGGTTCCGAGACACGGGTTTGGGCTGAATTTTTTAGTTGGATTTTTATTTCTCTTTAACGATTTCAACTTTATTGTTGGGAATAGTTTCCTATTGTTTGTATTTATAGTATAAAGTTATTTTTGTTGGATAATTGTGGAAAAGGCTTACTAGTGGATTGAGTTAGTATATTTTGAGGTAAGTGTCTTGCCTAACTTTGTGCGGGAGAATTACCCCTAAGGATTGGTGTTGTTTCGGGTTAATTGTGGTACGTGAAGGCCGTGTACGCAAGGTGACGAGTAGGTACACGGGCTAAATATGATAATTGACAGGTTAGAGTTACATAGATTCTTTTCTTCCCTTTAATTGAATTGTCATAACATGTTATCTTCATCATCGTTAACCTATCCTTTACATGACTTACTTGACTATGTAAATACTTGTCTCATCTACTTGCTAATTTCCTTTACATGTTTAGTTGAAGTTATTGTTCTCTCATTCCTTATTAATTATTTAATTGTTGAGTTCCTTTACTTGAAGTTGTTATGCTTGGAATATATTATTGTTGAATTATGGTGTTGAAGTTATATAGGTCGTGATTCACATCGAGACAAAGTTGTAAATTTGTTGTAATACTATTCTTGTTGACTTATTCACTTTCGGTTGCTATTGTTGAGACTCTTGTACATACTATGGTTGTGCCATGAGCTATATATTATGGAAATACTATGATTGTTGACTTCTTTGGCAAGTTGTGGTATTAGGAACTTGATGTGCGATTAGTAATATGTTATGAAATTGATATGCATGCGGTGGTATAAGGATTGGGGTTGAAACGCATGTGGTGTGATAAGGTGGGCTTGATACGCATGTTGCTAGTAGAGAAACTACTTGAAGCAATGCCGTGTGATAAGGTGGGCTAAAATGTGGGTAGCTATTTCGGGAAAAAATAATTTTTAAAACTAAATGCAAGGCTCCCGCGATGGTATAAGGAAATGTTGTGATTTGATTTGTGAAATGAGACTATAAGGCGGTACCTCGGTAGTGATTATTGTTGATACCTTTCATTTACATCACTTTTGTTTTGTTTGCATCATTTCCTTGGCATTCTTAGTACGTGTTTCTTCCGTGATGTCTTGATTGCCTTCTTGTTATATCTCTTCCTTGTATCATTTCCATTATTTTCATTATCATACTTTACTATACCTGCTCAGTTTCTTTAATTTATTCCAATAGGTGTCTTGACCCGACCTCGTAATTACTCTACCTAGGTTAGGCTTGATACTCACTGGGTACCATTACGGTATATTCATACTATGCTTCTAGACATCTTTTTGTGCAGATCTAGGTACTTCATACCAACCTAGGCATCAGTGAATCGAACGTGGATCGGAGACTTTAAGGTATACTTGTCGGCGTTCACAAGCCACGGAGTCACCCTCTATCTAGTTTCTATTTCATTCTCCTCTTTTTTATAAAGATATTGTTGTATACGCATGTTCAATATACTCATGTAGAGCTTGTGACTCGGTATCACCAGATTTTGGGTGTTATGTTCAGTTGTGTTGCGGTGTCCTTTTTATGATAGCTATTGGCTAAACTGAAAATTTTATTACCAATTTAGTTAAATTCTTCATGTATGTTAGGCTACCGAGTCTTAGAGATTAAGTGTCATCCGACATTCTACGGAGAAAAAATTAGGATCGTTACATAATCTCTCTTAAAAATGAAACACTATATACCAATATTTATTAAGGAGTTCATGGATATTGGAGGTCTATGTTTGACATTTTATGATACTTTAATTTGAAGTATACTTAATGTGTGTTTTAACAATTTATGGGTGTAAATGTGCTTAATATTTTTTTACATGATTTTCAAATTGTAAGATAAGATCAAAGTAATTTTGATTTCTTTGAATTTAACCAACATCTTTGGATAAGTATTCGACTTATTAACATTCAGATCATGAATGTTTGGCATCTATTTTTTTGAATTAGGGTTACTTTTTTCGAAAGTGATAAAAAGTATTCCTCTTTATCTTCTGCAAAAATGACTATAATTATCACTTATGATTAAAAACATTGGAAGAAATGAGATTCCTCTATTACATGTTATATTTTTCATTACTTGGTGGAAAGAGTGTGGTTCTTCTATTAAAACATGTCATGATTTCATTGTAAAAAGAGATATGATCTTTTCTGCATCAAGTTATCTCTATTTGGACAAGAAAACAAGTATACTTCTTGCTTGCTTTTGGTTTTGAAGACGGGAAAAAAATCAACAATCGTAGGATACTCTTATTTATTTGAAAACTCGAACCCAAACAGTCGTAAAACGATAAAATTATAACGACACAAAATGAATATTGTAGTCCAAACATTTCCAGCTCTCCCCATTGTGTAGCAATTGTAGGACTAAAGCTAAAGTAGATTTTAAAATTTTAAAAGTAACATTGAGAAATTGAAACATTTTTAACTCTAAAGATCAAACGTTCGTTAACATAATTTTATTTTAAAAATGATTACAACCAATAGCAAGGGATGCGATTGTGACAGGAAAATGATGGCTCGTCGTCGGAAAACTGTACATGACACTAGTATCTAGTCGGGGAAGTTAATCACTCCAGCAAATGGCATACAAAAGGAACGACCAACACTCACTTTTGGGAGCTTTCTACCATAAAAATACCAATCGATAGAGGAAATCCATGACTAGCAGCTCTGAAGGTGATGTGCAACTTCAACCTGTCAAAGAGGAAGGAACATTAATGGTACAGGCAGCTCGGCACCCTGAAGCAAGTGGGTCGGGAAAGCCAACTCCTACAGCAACTGACACTGTACGGGGAAATTACAACTCACAAATGGGTAAACCCTTATATTTTGTTCCTCCAATTCATAGAGATGGTAAACGAATTACCAATTGAACGAGGGAGATCTACAATCTCAAGCAGATTATTGGAAAACCTCTCTAATTGAGTACATAATAGGAGAGAATCCTTATGAAAAAGCTATGGAGAATTTTGTTATGAATGTGTGGAATTTTGTCACTAAACCTCAAATATTAATTCATTGTGAGGGGTAGGGGTGTACATGGACCGGGTTAGTTCAATTTTTATCAAAACCAAACCAAACCAACTATATCGATTTGGATTGATTCGGTTTTGTCGAGTTTTTCGGATTTTCGGGTTTTTTTGTTACATGAATATTATTTCAATCTTACTTTGTTAAAATTATAGATAAAGCTTTCATAAATGAATATATGTTTAGTAAATATGGAAAAATATTGACAAACATATGATCTATTAAAATATTCTAATGGGAGAATTTTTTTAGTAACACATGATAGTTATTTTCGTAGTTGTCTAACAATAATTTTTCGTTAATTTACGCTTTCAAAGTTAATACATGAGAGGATCCCAAATATTTCTATATTTTCTAAAAAAAAATCACTGTAAAGTCTTAAAAATATAAATAAAATTTATATATTTATATGTCGGTTTGGTTCGAATTTTTTTACTCAATACCAAACCAAGTCAGGTTTTTTAATCGGTTTGGTTTGGTTTTTCGGTTTTGGTGCGATTTTCCAGTTCGGTTTGAACACCCCTAGTGAGGAATATTGTATCTTCAAATTTTACACCATAGCTGATAGGGACCAAGTTCTCCTGTCAGGGCCATATACCTATAGGAACAAAGCAATGGTGATAATACTATGGGAAATTGACTTCTCATTCAACAAAGACATACTAAGCATAATGCTAGTTTAGGTGAGATTCCCTGGGCTACCAGTAGGATATTGGTTGATTGAGGCTCTAAGAAAAATGGCCAGTGTAGTAGGCAAGCCCCTATACACTAATATTCACTACTCATTATAAGAAGATATCCTATACTAGGGTTCTTGTGGAGGTGGATGTTGCATATCCTCTTCTAGGCTAGCTGTAAATAGAATCACCTTTTGGTCATATGGTGCAGACTATTGAATATGATTGGAGGCATGTGTTCTAAAATGACTATCTGAAATTTCATCACGATTCTTTTGACTGCTGGCACAACAAAAGCTGCAATGAAGAGGAGGATAACCAGGAAAGAGGAAATCCAAGAAGGAAGAGGAGAAGAGCAACAAAGAAAGCTAGGACCGTGAAGCAAGCATAGCTGGTGAAAAAGCCAGAAGAGAATGCTGAAAAAGATCCATAGCCACAGAGGAAGGATGCCCTGCAAGCAGACCCTACTCATGAGTCTGATTGCACTGAGATGGTTAGGAAGAAGCAAAATATTCTTATGCCTTGAGAGACCAAAGAAGGGGTTAACCTGCAGAATGACACATGCTGCAATCCTGTAAGTGGAATGCTAACTTGCAATGATAAAGAGAAGGCAGCTGTTGAGCTAAGGCATGATGGGAATCGAAGGCAACAGGAGTATCCAGGTCCAACATGCTCTCTAAATCACAGCCCTAAGTGATCATTGCCACTTGAAATACTAAGGGCCTGAACCAGGCCCGTAAGCAGAAGAAGGTAAAGACCTTTCTAGCTAAAAATAAGGTAGATATAATGGGATATACTAAAACCATAGTAAAAGAACATAAAGCTAAGAAAATAAAAAAAATAATTGCTCAGGGGTGGAACGTTTACTACAATTATCCTTATGCTGCAAATGGTAGAATTTGGATTTTGTGAAGAGCACATGTACAACTTTGGATTATTCAAACTACAGATCAATTCATCCATTGACTAGTGGAGGATACCAGAACTCAAATTGCCACATATCTCAATATCATATATGCCCAGAATGACGGCCATCAAAGGGAGACTTTATGTAGGGATATAAAATAGATGAATATGCAGGCTCATCTACCAGGGCTACTTAGTGGATATTTTAACAATGTTCTATCTTCTGAAGATAGAATAGGGTCTCCTATAACCATTTCTGAAACACGGGGATTCAAAGATGTGATTGATTTTCTACAGCTTACTCTTCTTAGATAGATTGGGCTTTAGGAAACGATTAGTAGATACAGCAATATGGTCATGTGGAGGTAGATTTCTTGAATCCTTCAGTCTCTGATCACTCCCCTATCCTAATCAAATGCGGTGGACATAAACTATTAGATCTTAAACTATTTAGACTATACACAAATCTCATAGAACTTCCACAATTCCAGAATATTATGTAGCATGTTTGGAATCAGAATTATGATAACACAAATATGCAACAAGTCTGATGCAAGCTGAAGGCTATGAAGGTGCAGTTGCAAGATTCTAATGCTTATATGGCTTCATACAAACAAAAACTTGAGCAAGCAAGCGAGAGATTGGTTATTATTCAGGACTAGATTCATCATGATCCTTTAGCCCAGAACCTGTTTGACTTAGAGAAAGACATACTACCTGACATTGAAAAATGGAGCAATGTTGAGGAACAAGTGCTGAGACAGAAGTCCAGGGCCTGTTGGATTGAGTGTGGTGATGCCAATACAAAATACTTTCATGCCCAATGGAAGATCATATCCAATCAGAATAGTATAACCTCTATATAAACTGACATGGGAATGAAGGTAACTGATCCAAAACTGGTTGAGCAGGAATTCATCGGAGTATTTAGGTCCTTGATGGGAGACTGTGCTACTGAAATGCCTTGTGCAAATACAGGTATAATTAAGGATGGACCATGATTAACTGTGTCACAAAAGAGAGAATTAATTCAAGAAGTAACTGATGAGGAAATCATTATTTCAGTGTGGGAGATGTCTAGAGACAAAGCACCAGGTGTCAATGGATTTCCTGTGGAATTCTTTACTAGAAACTGGGACATAGTGAAGGAGGACATATTTGCAGCTGTAAAGAGCTTCTTTACTACGTGCATCCTACCTGGAACGATCAATACTACATCCGTCGCCTTAGTACCTAAATTCCCAACACCTTCAACAGTCAAGGACTATAGGCCTATCGCATGTTGTACCACATTGTATAAGATTATTTCTAAAGTCATTACTAGAAGAATCAAAATTGTTCTTGATGGTTTGGTTGGACATTCCCAATTAGCATTTAATGAAGGGATGTGTATTATTGATAACATACTACTCAAGCATGAGTTGTTTAAGGGATACTCCAGAAAAGTTATCTCACTTAGATGTGTGCTGAAGGTGGATTTGAGGAAAGCCTATGATACTTTGGAATGGGGATTTCTCAGAAGAATGTTTATTGATCTTGGTTTTCCCTTCAAGTTTGTACAATGGATAATGACATGTGTTACTAGAGTGTCATTTTATTGGTGCTAAATGGAGGACTAACCATACCTTTCAACAGTAGAAGGGGGATTAGACAAGGAGGTCCAATGTTTCCATACTTATTTGTCATTGCAATGGATTTGAGAAGAGAACTAGGTCAATTACATAAGAATGGAGACTTTAACTTTCATCCTAGGTGCAGGAAGTTAAATAACACAATATCTGTTTTGCCGATAATCTCTGATGTATTGTAGAGCTAAAATTGAGTCTATCATAATCCTTAATGCTGCCTTTCACAGATTCTCAATTGCTTCTAGCCTATAGGCAAATATGGATAAAAGTGCTGTATATATGGTTGGAGTCTCATCAACCATGAAGCAAAAAATCCTTGCAACATTGGGCTTTACTGAAGGAAAGCTTCCTTTTAAATATTTGGGGATTCCTTTAGATTTTAAAAAGCTAACAGTTCACCAATATCTACCTCTTGTTGAGAAGATAACTGCAAGGGTCACCTGCTGGTCAGCTAAGCTTTTATCTTATGATGGCAAATATCAACTGATAAAGACTGTTATTTTTCACATTCAAACCTACTGGGCACAGATTTCTATTCTTCCAAAGAAGGTTAGGAAGCTAATTGAGGCAATATGCAAAACTTTCCTATGGACAGGGACGACTACTACCTCCAAGAGAGCACTAGTGAGAAAATATACAGTCCAGCAATTGCTGGTAGCTGCTAAAGGGATCAATAAATTAGACATCAACATATGGAACAAAGCAGTAATCATAAAATATTTGTGGGATATAGCAAGAAAGAGACTACTTATGGATACTATGGGTGCATAACTTCTATATAAAGAACAGAGACTTGAAAAAAATGACTACACCTAGACTCTATCTTGGGTGGTGAGGAAGATACTATATGGCAGAGACTTGATTATGGAGCATGTCACACCTCATTTTTTACACACCTGAAGGTATATATAAATGAGTTTTTCTAATTTAAGTGACATTATTCAAAATGAAATTATTTATTTATTTTTGTTCAGAGTCGTCACTTGGAATGGTTTATTTTATTGTCCCAAGTCACCGGTTTATTTTAAAATCCCAAATCGAGGAAAATTAGACTTTTCTTTTGAAGTCTGCGAACCAGAAATTTTGAATAAGGAATTCTGTTAATCCGAGGGAAGGTGTTAGGTACCCCCGGATTCCGTGATTCTAGCACGGTCGCTTAAACCATTATAATTGGCCTATTATCTGATTTTAATACATGTTTTAGCCTATGGTACAATTTTATTAACCGCTTTTAATTATTTTTAGGAAGATTCGACATCATTTAAAATGCGTCTTGAACCACGTCACATGAAATGTATCTGTGGTCCGCGACACATTTTATTTAACGTTACTGAAATTTGAATTTGGGTCACATGAAATGCACACCCGAGTTTAAGGAAGTTAATTTAAATTACGCGCCTAAATCAACTACGTACTTTCAGATTCGTGAGGGCCATGGAAAATTCAACTAATGGCATCTCAGTTTCAATGGATTTAAAATTAATTAAATGAGAGCCATGCTTTTGAGGTTTTATTTAGCATGGCACACCTCGATTCCGATTTTAAAGAAAACTCAAACTAATCTTTGAGGGCCATAAACTAGTCTTATTTAATATGGCACGCCCCGAATCTAGTTAATGGAATCTAATTAATTAACATAAAAGGAATTCGAATACTCTGTTGCTCAAACTAATTAAAGGGAAATTGCTTTAAAAAGAAACATGGCTGATTATTTGAAAATTGGTTTGGGCCAACAAACAACATTCATATGGGAATTTAAACAAGCAAGCCCAGACATGATGAGGCCATGCAGTTCCCTTTATGCAGCCTCATTGTCCAGGGCCCAAAGAAAGTCCCAAGTCATTTGAGAACTAAGGAACTGAGGAGGGCAAGACTCGAGTTCGAGTCTTCAAGCACGCGAAAAATATCAGAACATCAAGGATATTGATATGAACCCAACATTGCTTTCAACAACACATAACTATTTAGCGATCATACTCACATGAATCTTCAGCAAACTTAAAGAACAATTATGCGAGATTTCAAATCTAATTGAATTTCTTTTCAACACATACAATAGCATATCAGAGATTCATGAACTTGCTAAGTAAACACATCGAAATTTAAGTTTAAACAGGCTTATACATAACCAAAAGTAATTCTGTACAGGGCTAAACTCTTAAAGTAATCAACCAGATCATTCTTCCTACTCAAAATGACTATGACATAGCTACTAACTTGGAAGCCATTTTGCATTCAAAAGATAACATCATTACTTAATGAATTCAAAACCTAGGTCAATTTTAATAAAAGCAAACAGCATGAACGATCTAATTTACTGAATATTTAACCTATAACTATGAGAAGGATCTTCAAAACCATGCCAGATTCATGAATTGAACTAGAAAGGGTACATTCCTCATTTATACATAGAACCTGAGAACACTATTAAATTAAGCAACATTCAAACAAACTCTAAATTCAGTATTTAAGATAGAATATAACATCAGTGAATGGAACAAATATGGTAAACCAGACTAGAAGGGACATGGATAAACTATGACAAATTAGAGTAGTGATTAAACAACATAAAAACTAATATTTATCATTTTTTTCTTCGACGTGAATTACATGTCTCTCATGACAGCTTGATCAAGCTTCATTTCCATTCATGGTTTGAAGAAAGTACCTAGAATTTAAGAAGGAATCAGAGGGAATGGAAGGGTTAACAACAACAACAGCAGGATCAGCACTAGAACAGTGCATAAACCAATAACTCAAGCCTCAAATCCTCAACCTCATTCCAGCATTCAAAATCCCAAATGCACTATTTCTACTTAACCTTTTAAATTTTGACTTATCCCAGAAAATTAAAACTCAAAATCAAGCGGAAATTTTAGCCATTTTTCAATACTTTTTCTTGAAAGAAAGAACTCAGTCGTTTTTAATTTTTCAGGGTTTTTTTTTCTCTCATTTTTTTTTTTGACTTGTGAGTGAAGAAAGAGTGCCTTTATAGGCAAGCTTTTAGGGTAGCAAAATGAATTCAGTTTATTGCTTTTTACTCCTTTTGAAATTTTCATTTTTACTGTTTAATCCTTAGTTCAAAAATTAGATTTTCAGTTTAGTCTCAATCCCCAGCTTCTAGGAAGCTTCCTTATTCAGTTATTGAAGATTCCCTAACCTAAACTACCCAAAATACCCCTTATAGACCCAGCATTTACCCCTGAAACCTTATGGGTCAAGGTGACCCCGTAAACCAAAACAAGAAATGAGGCCTGGCTTAAAAAGCCCAATATAGCCAAACCAAATCGAATGAGAAAGAACCAAGGTCGTGGGCATTTAAAGCAATCTTTCTGAACTTGTTACCATTTTATTAAACACAAACTAACAAACTAGGCTTGACTTTTAAGCCAAGCTATAACTAAAATTAGTAATCAGCATGAAGAACAAAACAAAAAGCCCAATGACTCTTTTTCTTTTTTTTTTTATGAACTTTAATCTAAACAACCAAAAAAAATTAAAATTGCTTGTGAATAGAAATTAGGAACTAAGAACAGAATCGGAAAACCAAGAAAAATAAATGGATAGGAAGCAAAAGAAAAATACAAAGCCCTAGTGAAACTTTATCAGAGAAAACTAGAAGAAAAGGAAGAGGATGTAGAAAACAAAGAAGAAACACTGAGATAGGTGAGGGGAGAAAAACTAAAAGAAGAAATACCTAACACTTCAACTTTGATAAACTCCGGCCAGCTTGATTTGGACCAAAAACGAGTGTTAGTCGGATTGTTCTCGTGAGAACAACTGTCTAACACTCATTTCGAGTCGAAACGTCATCAATGCTTGGAAAATAATCCTTGACCTTTGCATGATGGATCAGAAGTGAGGAAAGAATTAGGGTTCCATTTTTTTAAATCTGAAATCAAAGACAAACGGAGAGGATTTCAGGTAAATTAAAGATGGTTTAGGGTTTGAGGGACTATTGAGAGTATGTGGTGAGGTTTGGGTAAAGATGTGGTGGTGTTTCGTCGGTAAAAATGGTGAATCTCCTAGAGGCGGCGCTAGGGTTATCTATGAGAGAGATGGACGGAGGGGGGAGCTGTTTGGATGAAGTTGTCTCTGCAGATTTAGGATAGATTTAATTGAAATGATGGAAGTAGTTTCCACCGTTGGATGAACTGAGATGAAGGGATCGGATTATTTTAAGACTGGGGAACTCTAAATGGCACTGTTTGGTTTAAAACGAAAGCTGGACCGAATTAAAGCACTGGTTTTGGCCGGTTTTGAGCGGGTTTGGATGGGTAATAGAGGAAAATGTTTGGGCCTAAGTGAATTCAAATTAAATTAGCCCAAAATATGATCCACTTCCTTTCTTTTGTTTCTTTTTCTTTTCTTTTTATTTCAAAAGTTGCCTTTTCTTTTCAAAATTGAAAATAAAACCTAAATTAACCCTAAACCAAATTATCCTACAAAATTCAATTAATTAACTCTAAATAATAATTACCACAACTAATTAAATACCAAATTAAAAGAAAAATTACCAAAATTCGAAGCTCAAAAATTAAAAATACAAAAATGAGCTATTTTTTTGTAATTTTTTCTATTTTTGTAAAATACTAATTTACTAATTGATCTAAAAAAATGATCCTAAATATGCAATGTATATTTGTATTTTTATGAATTAAACAAGATTAAACATGAACACAAAAATAAAAACAATCAGAAAAATTCAACAATAATTCCTAAAATAACAAATAATTAAAAGAAAATTCTATTTTTTGGGATTCTGTAGGAGTAATTCATGTGAGGCAAAAATTACGTGCTCACAGAGCACCAACAACTTCATGGTGACATCCATAGCAGATTAAAGTCAATGTGCACTGATACAAAGTTCCAAATAAAGCAGATGTACTTGAAATTGATATCAACATATCCCATAGCTGAATGAAATAGTTTGATGCTGCATACCGACATACACCCCAGATGCAAAGCTTATAGCACAACAGAGACTAGTGCCATAGTGGAAAGACTATTGAAGCTTGACATCCAAATTCCTGCAGCTTGTGCATTCTGTGGATATAACCTGGAATCCTTTAACCATTTGTTCTTTGATTGCACCATTATAAACCAGTTGTGGTCCAGACTATGTTCGTGATTGAGATATAATAGAAGAATTGGTGACTAGAAAACAGAATTGAATTGGGCATGCAAGAAAGCGAAGAGCAGAGCAGGAACAAATGCAATTACTAGTTGTGTGTTTACCATGACTTTTACATTGATTTGTAAAGAGAGAAACAAGATCAGATTTGAACAAGCTAAATTTGATGATTCTCAAATTTGCATGGAGATAGTATTGCACCTACACATTAGAGGAAAAGACATAATCAAGCCGAATGAAGCATTGCATCAACTGAATTGGGTTCTATAGATAATTAGATAATACAGTAGGGAATCCTTGCTGTAGTTTGTTATGAAACAAGTGTCTGTATGAAAATTTTATAGTGTAGGATAGATAGACACAAGATATGAAATAAGCAAAGTGTGATGTATATCTAGAGTAGCCTATCAAAGCCGCTCATTGGACTCCAATGTACATATTTTTTTGAATATCAATAGAGTATAATGTTTAATAAAAATGAAAATAGAGTGTTGGGTATTAAAATTCGGATACCGGATCGCTCTATATGGGCTGACCCAACCCATTTGGGAAGATATAGAGTTTGAGAACAAAGTAACTTCTTTGGAGAAGTTACAACACGTTTGGATGTAGTTGTGCAGTTTCCCATAGCAGTTAGTTCTTTCTCTATAATAACTTATTTGGTATTCCTATTGAAAGTGGAATGAACTAACAGAAAGTGGGTTCTTGCTCTTCCTTTTTCATATATTTTTTTCTTCCATAACAGTGAAGATTTCCCTTTTCTTTTTGCAAAACACACAAGAATAAAGATATTTAGTTTGTGAAACTAAACTTTGTTTTTCAAGAGATTCAAAGTTCGATTTGGGGCAATTATTTTGATGGTGAGTACAATAATTCATCCGTTGCATTGACAGGTACACAAATATTATTCTCGCCCCACAATTATTAATCTAATAATGGCATCAGATCCAGCATTGTTTCTTCTTTCTTTAAACATGGAATAAATTAAATAGATTTGTAAACCTTTTACGGTACCGTAAAATTTTGGTTTCAGTTTGCATAAAAGGAATTGGTTTATTAAATAAACCGTGAATAAGAGCGTTGTAAGTCCATATATCACCCTTCAATCCATTTTTTGCCAACGGTCTGCTCTGTTTGTCGTTTAGTGCAATGAAGCATGTGTGCGGAACTTCTTATTCACACATCCCAAACAGATTATCTCATCCTCCACTAATTTATGATTGATTGTTGTTCTGTTTCTATGAGGATGTAAAAGTTGGACTCTCAAATCTTTTCTTTATATACATTTATCAACGTATTATACGTGACAACATTAGGAGACACACTGGTTCTCTTTATCTCGCGAAGAAAAAATTGTTTGCTTCATGTAATTTTGTTTAATTATTGTGTTGCATTGTCATTTTATTTCATATTGTTCTGACAAAACCAGAAGATATATTTGTTATATTTTGATCTGGTGAAGTATAATTTTATTGATAATGGAAAGGTGTTATGGTATTATTTAGCCATAGACCACATGTAATTCATTGGTCTCAACTTCTGTGATTTTGTCCTCAACAAGTGTTTTTATATTTTTCCAGTAGCAGTCTTTGGCAGTGGTCCATACAATATGAATAGTACGTACTAAAGTGATTCTATAATGAATAAAGGAGTATACTACTACATGAAATAAGGAACAGCGTACCTAAATCGATCAAAGTATCAAAATTATTGTTAGATATAATGATGATAACTGTCGATGTCTATTCCTTGATGAGCTTTTTGAGTTGATATAGCAAAAATTATTAATGAATCGGTACATATTTTTTTTGTAAATTGTTTAGCCATATCCCTTACATTAAAATATTTCTATGAGTTATTGTGATATATGTTGTCACATTGAGTGGTTGTAGCCATCCTTATTGTTTCCTTCGTTTTATTTCAGATATGATTGAACAGGGACAAGTTCGAATTACTCAAAGTGGGAGTTCTCGAAGTCAAGGAATGGGACATCGTAGAAGGATACGTTGTCGCAAGACTTATTTCTGTAATGATTCAGACTCGGAGTCTGAAGTCATCAGGAATGTCCCAAGGGCAAGGCAAAATGAGTTAAGGGATTGAAAGGCTGAACAAAAGGAAAGAGAAAAGAAATTTAGAGATTTTAAGGTACTTAAAAATGGGCCCTTATGTTCCGTTCCTAAACGTGTACACCTTTTTAAGATAAAAAGAGTTGAATTGGCTAATTAGGTAGATTGGGAAGCATTAGCTATTTTAGCGGACTCTCTTCGAGAGCCTTGGGGTAAAATTTTAACTAAGATTTATCATGATGTTTGGCCTAGTGCACCTTAGCGCATATGAGCAAGAGTTAGTGTTTGATTGGTACATGGATGTCCTAGCAAACATGTAAATTGTTATTATGTGTTTTATCTTAATGAAATTTAAATTGTGTTATTTGTCTCACCAATTGAATACATTGTTTATTATATTCTTTTTATAGATTGAGACTTGAAATAAAGTACACTCTAAGAAGTGATTCTAATATTAATTAAAAATATTTAGATATAGATGATGAATAGAAACGTAGTGACCGCTCGATTCTATACTAAATGTAGAATTAATATTATAATTAATTTACTTGAGTGTGTAATGACATGCATAAATTAACTGAAGCATATATTGATGAGTTAAACTTGTAAAATTATCTCTAATAACAGACATGGCATCAAAAAGTATCATAGCCGACTTGAACAAGGGTGACAAACTGAATGGTGAAAACTACGATATCTGGAGTCGTAAGATGTGTTATGTACTCGAAGAGCAAGATGATCTTGAAAGTATTAACTATGTTATGAGTCACCTAGAGGAGGGTAACACTGCCCAACACAAGAAGGATCTAGAAACTAACAATATTTGAAAAAAGAAGGATTCCACTGCACGTAAAATTATTGTAAGTTCAGTTACTGATGATCGCATTCACGAATGTGAGCAATATCCTACTGCTCAAGCCATGTGGGCACATTTAAGAGAGGCATATGGGGGTACGACTGTGACTCGCCTTCAACAGCTGACAATCAAGTTTGACACGTACAAAAAGTATCATGATCATGGTGTCAAGCAACATCTAAGGGTGATGTCAAATATGATTGATCAACTTAAAAGTGCTGGCCATGTTCTCTCTGATGAGCAGCAGGTTCAAGTAGTGATTTGGTCTCTTTCTAATAATTGAGAATATTTGAAGGTTAATTTGACCCACAATGATAGCATCAAAACTTTTGCTGATGTTGCCCATCATGTGAATCTTGAAGACGAGTGGCTTGGTGCTGCTAAAGCTGTACTTAATGCCTTTGTGGCAGAATCAAATGGTATGAAGAAATCAAGCTTCAGGCGCAAGAGAAGCTGGAAAAATGATGGAAAGGGTAAGGAGACCGGAGAAGGACCCTCCAAGAAAAGAAACAAGCCAAATTACAAGAAAGGAAAATGGTTCTATAAAAAGAAAGAAAAGAGCAAGATGAAGTGTTACAATTGCCGAGTCCCGTGGCATTTTGCTCGTGAGTGCACTGAGCCAAAAAAGGTAGCATTTCAAAGTGCATTTGTTAGTGCTATATATGTTTCTAGCACTGTTTTACTAACTAAATCTTATCTTGTGTGGATTATAGACACAAGGGCCACCGACCATGTGAGCAGCGATAGAGAAGCGTTTATAGAGTTTCGTTGAGTTCCACCTAGATCAAAGCATGTATATGTGGGAAAAATGCAAAGCTTGAAGTCAAAGGGATAGGCACTTGCAGAATGGACATGTGTAGTAGCCGATATTTAATGTTGCATGGCGTCCTATATGTTCCAGAGATTCAACGAAACTTAGTATCTGTGTCTGTTCTTCTAGATTTAGATTTCAATTTGAACTTTAGTCGCAGTGGTCTTAGAATTACTTAAGACAATGTTTTTTATGGTTTTGGACATCATTATGATGTTTTTATTATGTTAGATTGTAATCCTTCTACGTATAACTATTATGTTGACCGTTGGGTTATGGCATGTTATTGTAGTAACAATGTGTTAATATTATTACATGGAATGCAAGATTAGGTCACATATGGCAGGATCGAATGAATGTATTGGCTAAGGAAAGACTCGGTCCTTTCTCTAAATTTAAAATGCCAACTTGTGAAAATTGTCTTGCCGGAAAGATTACACGTAAACCATTTGAAAAGGCCAAGATAGGTGATTTTCCATTGCAATTAATCCATTCTGATATTTGTGGTCCAATGAATGTGAGGGCTAGGTCTGGTGCTTTATATTTCATTAGGTTCATTGATGATTTCACACGCTTTGGTTATATCTATCTGATCTCTCATAAATTTGAAGTACTTGAATGTTTTAAGAAATATGTGAATGAAGTTGAGAATTAATTAGACAAAAGGATTAAGACCTTAAGAACCGATAGAGGGCGTGAATATCTTTCAAAAGAATTTGAAGGATTGTGCAATAAAAAGCGAATCACCAGACAGTTAACTATTCCATACACACCTCAACAAAATGGTGTAGCAGAAAGGAGGAATAGAGCACTACTGGACATGATAAGGTCCATGATGGCGCAGGCAAATTTACCTATCTTCTTTTGGGGAGATGCATTATTGACTGCAACTTATATATTGAACAAAGTGCCTTCTAAATCATTTTTTCCACTCCTTATGAGCTATGGACTGGTCATAAACCAAACTTAAAGGATTTACGACCTTGGGGTTGTGCTGCATATGTAAAAGATTCTTTTAGCAAGTTTGGCAAATTAGGTCCAAAAGGCAAGAAGTGTATATTTATAAGATATTTAGAACACTCCAAAGGGTATGTGTTCATTGGTAAATTATAGGATGGAAGTGTTACTGAGATCGAATCGCGAGATGTCACATTTTTGGAAAATGATTTTCCAAAGAAGGGTGAGGTAAAGAATGGAGAGCCTCTTTATGAAATGTTGAACTCAGATAGTTAGCAAGTGTCTTCTGACACAGTTGATAATCAAATTAATCAAGATCTTATTCCTTATCCGAGTGGGAGTGGAGTGGGAACTTTCAATCCCGAAATCCTTCTGACAAACTAGAATTTCAACTACGAAAGAATGCTAGGAAAAATATACCTAAACGTACTTATGAAATTGAAGATTATATTTTCTTGGTATCTTCCAAAGAAATGGATGAGCCAAAGTCTGTGACTGAGGCTTTATCGAGCCGTGGAAAAGATGAATGGATGAAAGCAATGAAAGAAGAATTAGAGTCCATGAAAACCAACAAATTTTGGGATCTAGTTGATCTTCCGCCTGGGGGTAGAGCCATTGGGAACAAATAGGTTCTCAAAGTTAAACACAAAGCAGATGAGTCAATAAAAAGATACAAGGAACGATTGGTGGCAAAGGATTTAATCAAGAAGTTGGAATAGATTATAAGGAAACAATTTCACCAGTTGTGAAGTTTACCTCAATTCGCTTACTTTTGGATATTGTTGCACGTTTAGATTTGGAATTACATCAAATGGACGTGAAGACAGCTTTTCTCAATGGAGAACTAAACGAAGAGATCTACATGGAACAACTTGTAGGCTTCATTGTTAAAGGCCAATAAAAGAAGGTTTGTAAATTGAAAAGATCTATTTATGGCCTAAAGCAATCTTCAAGGTAATGGTATTTGAGATTTCAGAAGGAGATGATCTCATATGATTTCACCATGATCGATGAAGACCGTTGCATTTATGTGAAGAAGTCCAATACGATGTATCTAATTATTTCTCTTTATCTGGACGATTATTATTGGCTGGAAACAATTTAGAGTATGTGAAAACTATCAAGACATGGCTTTCAAACTCATTTAACATGAAAGATATGGGCGAGGCAGACTATATCCTTGGAGTTAAGATGCAAAGAGACCGTTCCAAAAAGTTATTGAGCTTATCTCAAGAAACTTATATAAAGAAAATTTTGGAGCATTTTCGCATGAATAGTTGCAAATCCATGGATACTCCTATAGCTAGAGGTGAAACTTTAAGCCTTGAAATATGTCCCAAGACTGAAAATAAAAAGGAAGACATGTCTCAAGTTCCATATTCAAGTGTTGTCGAGAGCTTGATGTACGCTCTGATGTGTACTCGCCCAGACATTTGTTATGTCGTAGGTCTGGTTAGTAGGTATCAATCCAATCCTGGAAGAGATCATTGGAAAGCTGTGAAGAGAATTTTTAGATACCTGAAGGAAACTGCAGATTATTCACTATGTTATAGTGGAAATGATTTACACTTGAGAGGATATATAGATGCTGATTGGGCTGGTGATCCGAATGATAGAAAATCAACATCCGGTTATGCCTTCTTACTTAATGTTTGTGCTATATCATGAAAAAGTAAGAAACAAACCTGTACAGCCCTTTCAATAATGGAAGTTGAGTTCGTGGCTTGTGCGTCTGCAGTACAAAAAGTTGTTTGGTTGAAGAGATTCTTTGAACATTTGGATATTACAAAGAACTCTCGGGGTCCCATGACTCTCTATTATGATAGTCAAGCGGCTATCGCATATACAAAAGATCCTAAGTGTCACAGCAAGACCAAACACATTGACATCAAGTATAACTTTGTAAGAGACATGGTAGCAAGTGGAGAGATAAATTTACACTACATTCCTATGCGAAGCATGATAGCTGATCCTTTTACAAAGGCGATATCTAAAGACATGTTTGAGAAACATGATATGTCTCTAGGTTTGCGAAGGATATGAACTTATTTATGTATTTTAAAACGACTTAAGTATTATAATGTGCTCGTCAATATTTGACTCTTGAATTATGCTTATATCTCGTATGTATGTGATGAATGTTTTGTTGATAAAGTGTGTCGAACAAGTCGCGAGATTGGGCCTCTCACACGAGCAATCGCCTCTTACGTTATGAATCGTGAAGAGATGATACCTTATATAACCTTGGATAATGCGAGGTTATATTTACTTGTAGAGGTCGGTCTTGACAACTACTCAGACTTACGAATTTCACTATTCGATTATGACTTGTTTTGTAAGCCAGATGCAAGTTTTTCTAAGAAGATTATTTGAGGATTATTGAAGTGAGAAACTCGAGTTAGACATTTAGAGGTATCTAGACCAAGATCCATAAGGTGTTGAATGATTAAAAGAATAAGACACACGCGCCAACATAAGGTGAGAACACCATAACATATGTTTCATACCACATGTGCTATCAACCATGGGATAATGGAAGAATGAATCCATGCTTCTTCATTGTGTAAGATCCCAAAGAAATTATATCAACTTTTATTAGAATATCCTTTGACGTTTTACTATTTCTTGAAGTGCCAATCAGTGTTGCTACTTTAGCATGTCACTAATAGCCATGAGTGATTCAGCAATGCAGTGCATGTCTAGGAAAGTAGTTGATTTGGAATGGAAAGATTCGAGTAGAAAGGAAAGATCACTAAAATTTAGTAATTTAACCTGTATTCATAGGTCGACCATTACACTTACCATGGGGGTATTGGGTGTAATTGTGGATACAAAGTTAAACATGAACTCGAGTTCACCTCTTTCAAGGATGAGGGATCAGATTGGACTAGCAAATGATGTATGTGGTATTGCGAGTAATAAGATCCTCATGTTAGTAGCAAATCCCTTCCGCATGTGATTGGATTTCTATTTAGAGCTGTTAAACAATCTTAAAGGGTTTAATTATATTATAACTCTTGATGCTTGCAGGTCGCACGAACTACTTGTCTATATGAATTAAGTGTGTTATTTATTCATGATACTGTTTGAGTTCCAGCCCATCATGAACAAAGTGGGAGATATTGGGTATTAAAATTCGAATACCAGGTCGCTCTATATGGGCTGACCCAACCCATTTGGGAAGAGATAGAGTTTGAGAACAAAATAACTTCTTTGGAGAAGTTACTACACGTTTTGGTGTAGTTGAGCAGTTTATCGTAGCAGTTAATTCTTTCTCTATAATAACTCATTTGGTCTTCCTATTGAAAGTGGGATGAACGAACAGAAAGTAGGTTCTTGTTCTCCCTTTTCCATCTATTTTCTTCTTCCATAACAGTGAAAATTTCTCTTCTTCCTTTCGCAAAACACACAAGAACAAAGAAATTTCGTTGTGATTTTTGTTTTCCTAGAGATTCAAAGTTCGACTTGGGGCAATTCTTTTGGTGGTGAGTTCAATAATTCTTCCGTTGCGTTGACGGGTACACAAATATTGTTCTCGCCCCACTATTATTAATCTAACATATAGTACTACGGATTATTAAAAGAATTTCACTGAGAACTGTAGCAAAATTTTCGTATAAAGGAAATTAAGCAAAAAAAATTTGGAGAATAGTTAATGTTACATTCTCTGAAGGATCCCAATCCAAACAGAGGATCACTGATACTTTTCTTTTAAATTAGATTCAAGACTTGATAGATTTCTCTTGAAATTAACGAATTTGGATTTTGATTCAAGTGTCTTATATATATCGACTTGAACTTGTATTGTGTCTTTTGAGTACTCTAATAGTAATAGTTTGATCTTGAACTTGCATTGTGTCTCATGAATATTTTGATAATCACATCAGACAATAATCTTGGATTTAATCGCTTGAAGACGATTGTTGTGAACTTGATTTAGATGCTCTGGACCATTATTTTATTGGGGAAAAATATATGCATAAATGAACGAGGATAAGACATAACACGTGGAACTATCAAAAGGTTATAATTAGTCAAAGAATCGTAGACTGGTGCGAGACAAAAGAATACAAAAGAGATACGGGATCAAAAAGGAGGTACGAGATAAGAGACTCGGAAGTCCCGTCCCTATTTAAGCGTAATTACATACGAGATACGAAAAGGATAATGAACCTGGTCAAATAAGAAGATAAAGATACAGCATTTCAAGAGACATAAATAGTGAAGCCGTTAAAGAATATTTGTATTCAACGTAATGATTATGTAACGCAACATTTAATGTCACTAAATATTCATAATAACCTCATTATGACTTAGGTGTAACGTACATTTACGAAGATTCTCCAAAGAGACCTATAAAAGGAGAAATATGTAATCAGTGGTGGATCATTATTGAAATATACTTTGATTTACAAGCTTTCATATTTGAGTACTTGGAAATTTTTTTCTCTATTTATTTTTCGATTATCAGTAACCTGATTCTTCTATTTTCCAGATTTGACTAAAAATTCATTTTTTGGTTTAACAAATTGGTTCTGTTACCGGAAATCTGATAATCAACGTTATTTCTACTTGATTTTCTTGGTTCACATCAATCATGTCGAACAACAACGACAACACCCCAGGACTTTCAGAAATTCAGACAAACCAACAACTTTAAGGAAGTTCTCCTCGAGATTCACCACAAGGTTCTCCACGAGGCTCCCCACGACGATCTCGTGAAGGCACTCCCGATGGGTCTCAGGCAAATGAACAGGATCAACTCAACAATATCGAAGATATGAATGAGGTGTTTCAGAAAATAATTGCTTCTCAAGTTAGCAAAGCTCTTCAAGCCTTTGTTAACCAGCTACCTGTAGCACCGCCAATACCAACTCCAAACAATAACACTCTAGAGAACCCCCCCTCTGGACTGGTTAAGTCAGGAAGTGGAGGAACTCCTAGTGAAATGCAAGAAGGAGACCCAGGTAATCAAGCTAATTCTAATTTACAAAATCCCGTACTAACCTTGCAGAAACAGCTTAAGGAGCAAAATGAACACATAGAACAAATACCTGGGGTGCCGCCCGTGATCAAAGGAGTAGACATAGACAAATATTCTCAACAACCATGAAAACCAAGTGACGCCCCCCCTCTCAATTCCGAAGAAATTTAAAAAGCCTGATATTCCAAAGTACGATGGAACATCAAACCTACGAGATCACGTCACTGCATTCACCACAGGTGTCAAAGGGAATGACTTGACTAAGCAAGAAATCGAATCAGTCCTGGTCAAAAAATTTGGTGAAACACTCACCAAAGGAGCTTTAACCTGGTATTCTCTTTTACCTGAAAATTCTATAAATTCTTTTGCCGAGCTTGCAGATTTATTTATTAAAGCACATTCGGGAGCTCAAAAAGTTGAAAAGAAGATGGAGGATATCTTCAAAATCAAGCAAGGGAATTCCGAGTTATTGAGGGAATTTGTAGATAGATTTCAACGAGAAAGAATATTGCTACCACGAGTACCTGACAACTGGGCAGCCATAGCTTTTGCTAGTAATCTGAATGAGAAAAGTTCAGAAGCCACGAGGAGACTCAAAGAAAGCCTTGGGAAATTCCCAGCAACAACGTGGAATGACGTCTACAACAGGTATAGCACAAAGATGAGGATCGAGGAAGATATTATCTTGCGACCGAAAACAGATGAGAAAACAAGTTCAAGGCATGTAGAAAATGAAAGGAGGTCCGGTAAAAATAGGTACGATCCTTATATTGGACCTGCGGGTAAAGACTCAAGGTCAAAACAAGAAAGGTACGATCATAAGCTCAGATATAGAGAATCAGGCTCTTCATCAAGGTTCAGCAATGATCAAGGCACACGTGGACAGCGAGATGATGATGGGAGTTTGAAGGCAAGGTTTGGTGGTTATAATTTTAATGTAACTTCTTCCGAGCTCGTGGCTATTTTAAGAGGCATGGAAGATAAGGTACGGTGGCCGAAGGAGATGAAATAAAACCCAAGTAGAAGAACCCTAATCACTGGTGTGAATTCCATAATGATCACGGGCATAAAACCGCAGATTGAAGATTTCTACAAAGTGAGGTGGATCATTTGTTAAAGCAAGGATATCTCACTGAATTATTCATTGAGAAAGGTAAACAAGCATATATGAAAAATAGACAGGAGCCCCCGAAGCCGCCCTCTCCGAAACGAACAGTGAACGTTATAAGTGGAGGAGAAGATATCAATGGCGTCTCGTATACTACAGCCAATAAAATATCCAAAATGACGATCACTCATGGAAAGCGGTTACGACACGTGTTGGAGGAGGAGAATATCACGTTCAGCGACGTAGATGTAGAAGGCCTCATGACTCCACATAATGACGCACCGGTAATATCATTACTCATACATGATACTACTGTCAAACGTGTTCTGATTGATCCAAGTAGTTCAGTAAATATTATCTTGATACGAGTGTTATGCGAAATGCAAGTTGAGGACAAGTTGGTTCCAAAAGCATATACTTTGTCAGGGTTTGATAATTCCAATGTCATAACCAAGGGCGAAGCGATCCTTACCACCTTTGCAGAAGGTGTTGTTAAAGATACTAAGTTCCAGGTGGTAGATTTGGAAATGGCTTATAACATAATTCTTGGGAGGCCATGGATCCATGATATGAATGCTGTACCGTCAACATTGCATCAAGTTATTAAATTTCCCTCACCATGGGGAATTTGCCAGATCAGAGGTGATCAACAAACATCTAGGAGTATAAACTCCGTTGCAGATTCAACTGTTCAAAGAGAATCCAAATAGCAATTACAAAATTCAGTTAAGGAGGGAGCAGCTTCAACCTTAACTGAAGAAGGAAAAACATACGTGGATTCAAGGCCTGACACTATTCAAGAACCAGAGGAAAATGAGAACATTAAAATGACGATTGAAGAGTTCGAGACTGTGGTTTTATTTATACACTGGCCCGAGAGGAAAGTGCATATAGGAGCAAATCTCAGCCCAGAGGTAAAACGTAAGTTAATTGAATTTTTAAAAGCTAACGCATATTGTTTTGCTTGGTCCCATTCTGACATGACAGGAATACCACCGGAGGTCATGACTCATAAATTGAATGAAGACCCATCATATCCCCCAGTCAAGCAAAAGAAACGAAAGCAAGGGGCTTTTAAGAATCAAGTGATTCAGGAAGAGGTTCAAAAATTGCTCAAAATAGGGTCAATTCGTGAGGTAAAGTATCCTAACTGGTTGGCTAACACTGTTGTGGTTCCTAAGAAGAATGGTAAGTGGCGCGTATGTGTGGATTACACTGATCTTAATAAAGCCTGTCCGAAGGATTCTTTTCCTTTACCACATATAGATCAGTTAATTGATGCTACTGCAGGACATGAACTATTAAGTTTTTTAGATGCATACTCAGGTTATAACCAAATCAAAATGGATCCAGAAGATGAGGAAAAAACATCTTTTATAACGGACAGGGGGACTTATTGTTATAAAGTAATGCCCTTTGGTCTTAAAAATGCTGGTGCAACGTATCAGAGGTTAGTTACTCAAATGTTTCAAGAACATTTAGGTAAGACCATGGAAGTTTATATAGATGACATGTTAGTTAAGACTCAACATTCAGAGGATCATCTATCACATTTATCTGAAGCATTTAGAATCTTACGAAAATATAATATGAAATTGAACCCAGAAAAATGTGCATTTGGTGTGGCATCAGGAAAATTTTTGTGTTTTCTTGTTTATAACCGTGGTATTGAAGTGAACCAAACTCAGATTAAAGCTATTGAAGAAATTCCTGATGTACTTTCAAACAAAAAAGAAGTTCAAAGACTCATAGGAAGGATCGCGACCTTGGGAAGATTCATCTCAAAGTCATCAGAAAAATGTTTCAAGTTTTTCTCAGCCCTTAAAAAACAAGATCACTTTGAGTGGAATGAAGAATGTCAACAAGCACTTAGGAACTTGAAGACATATTTGGCAAACCCACCACTGTTAGCAAAACCTAAGGTTGGGGAAAGACTTTTTATCTACCTTGCAGTCTCAGAAGTTGCGGTAAGTGCAGTATTGGTTCGAGAAGAACAAGGTAAACAATCTCCTATTTATTATGTTAGTAAATCTTTGTTAGATGCGGAGTCACGTTATCCACAATTAGAAAAATTAGCATTAGCTTTAATCATGGCATCTAGAAAATTGAGACCATATTTCCAATGTCACCCAATTGCTGTAGTAACTGCATTTCCCTTACGTAATATTCTGCATAACCATGAGTTGTCAGGAAGGTTAGCTAAATGGGCTATAGAATTAAGTGAGTATGAAATCACGTATCTACCCAGAACAACAATAAAATCCCAAGTACTGGCGGATTTCGTGGCTGATTTTAGCCAAGGAATGCAATTGGAAGCCGAAAAAGAAGTTCAGGTACTTAATGGAGCAAATCCAGGAGTATGGACTTTATTCACTGATGGATCGTCTAACATTAAGGGTGCAGGCTTAGGAATTGTTTTAGTACCACCCACGGGAGAAACTAATAGGCAAGCTATTAAATGTCATTCCGTAACTAATAATGAAGCAGAGTATGAAGCTGTAATTGCAGGTCTGGAATTGGCACGAGAACTTGGGATAAGCCAGGTGGTGATCAAGAGTGATTCTCAACTCGTGGTTAATCAAATGCTGGGGACTTACACAGCCAGGGAGGTAAGGATGCAGCAATATTTGGAAAAGGTAAGGGAACTGATAAAACAGTTCCAGTCTTGGAAGGTTATACAAATACCAAGGGATGATAATGTTGAAGCAGATGCCTTAGCGAACCTTGCATCAGCAGCTGATATAACAAAGGATGCCAATGCCTCAGTTATACATTTATTTCACTCGGTTCTCGAACCTGATAAGAACGAGGTAAATTTTAATAATCTAACTTGGGATTGGAGAAATGAACTTATAGCTTTTTTGCAGTATGGTACCGTACCTGATGACAGGACAAAAGCACATGCACTTCGTAAAAAGGCAGCTCGGTTCTGTTTAAAACAAGGTAACCTTTACGAAAGATGTTTGGTGGCCGATTAGCAAGATGCCTTGGACCTTCTCAAATAGAATATGTGATGAGGGAAATACATGAAGGACATTGTGGAAACCACGCAGGAGGAAGGTCACTGGTAAGAACTTTGATCAGGGCAGGATATTACTGGCCCAAAATGGAAGAAGAAGCAACGAGCTTCGTAGCTAAATGCGATAAATGCCAGAGATACGGTAATAATATGCACAGACCTGCTGAGTTGTTACATCCGGTTATTGCACCGTGGCCATTTATGAAATGGGGAATGGACATAGTTGGACCATTGCCTCAAGCTAAAGGACAGGTAAAATTTCTACTCGTACTCACTGACTATTTTACTAAATGGGTAGAAGCAGGAGCATTTAAACAGGTACGAGAAAAAGAAGTCAAGGATTTCATTTGGCGAAATATCATTTGTCGATTTGGTGTACCAAAAGAAATTGTATGTGACAATGGTCCACAATTTATCGGAGCTCAGGTCACGGAATTCCTTCAAAGTTGGAAGATAAAAAGGATAACATCAACACCATATCATCCAGTAGGGAATGGGCAAGCGGAATCGACAAATAAAGTCATCATCAATAATTTAAAGAAACGATTAGAGGAATCAAAGGGTAACTGGCCTGAACTATTACCTGGAGTCTTATGGGCATATCGCACAACCACGAAAACAAGCACAGGTGAGACCCCTTTTTCCTTGGTTTACGGGGCTGAGGCACTTATCCCAGTTGAGATAGGGGAGCCAAGCACGAGGGTGTCCCAAGCAACGCAGGAATCTAATGATGAAGAGATGCAGGTCAATTTAGATCTGTTAGAAGGCAGGAGAGAGGCTGCGTTAATAAGAATGGCCGCACAAAAGCAAGTGATCGAACGATATTACAACAGGAAAGCTCGTTTGCGATACTTCAAAATTGGGGACTTCGTGCTTAAAAAGGTCTTTCAATCTACAAAGGCAGCCAACGCTGGTAAGTTAAGTCCAACTTGGGAAGGGCCCTATAGAATTCATGATATTGCAGGGAAAGGAGCATATGAGTTGGAGACAATGGACGGGAAAATACTTCCCTCACATTGGAATGCTATTCATTTGAAGAGATATTACTTCTAAGGAAAGACACTCGGTTAGGTATCATTATGTTAGATTTTATTTTTTTAATTATTAACAATTTTTTTACTAACGATTTTAGATGATAGGCAAAACGCTTACCCGTACTAAATGATGAGTCACGACCTGTAAGGCGAAATGGAATACATTAAAATTCCAGGCCTAGGGTTATAATAATTCTGATAGAAACATACACGGGTAAATCAGTCTTCATCTATAATCATAACCCTGAGTCCCGTACGTATTTCCTTTTCAGGAAAGGGGCCAGATGGAGGAAACTATCAAGTGCTCGAGGCTTCATACTTTAACACTCAAACACTTGGGGGAATACATAGAATATACAGTCACGTGTATATAAAAGGCAAAGAAGACGGAGTAAAATCAAGCCTAAAAGAAGTCAAGCTAAATGAGTCATGATATTCCATCATAGTATTCTTTCCTATGAGAACAATGGAATCACCTCTCAAACCCTTCCTAATTAGGGTGAAGTCTGTATGTGAAAACGGGTTATAAGGAAAAACCCAGTATCTATTGTTCTATTTTTTGTGAATCTGTTACAAGAAAAACAGTTACGAGAAAGTTATAGATGTAATTCAAATACATGTAAGGAATTATTTACAACTTGTCAAAGTTCATGAATAAAAACTTGTTCAAGTTATTCCAGATAAATATGTATGTTCCTATTTCTTATATTATATAAAACACCATTATGAAGTTGAGACGTCATCTTCATCAAGTGTCAATATATAAAAGGACCCTCTTTTATAAAACTCATGTTATTTAATCGTGAGAATAATGAAAGAATTTTCAGAAAGTAAAAATGCAATCTATTCTTTAAGTCCTACAAAAATAAGAGGCATGAATAAAATAGACAGAAGTTTGAAAAAATGAACTTCTTAAATACTAAAAATAAAGTATAAAACTTGATCATCGAATCAAAAGTGCCCCTTAAACAAAGCTTGGGGACTTGAAGTCTTAAAAAACTCTAAGTCGGGAGTTTAACTACAAAAATTTATTATAAGAAACCAAAAACTTTGAACATAGACTTCCAGAGGGGCACCTGCAAAAAGGGGAAACCTAAAATTACAAAAAAAGAACCCTTTATGGTAAAAGAACTGAAGAGGGATCATTTACAGGCTCAACTGCATTTGCATCATCAACAGCTAAGAGTTGATCTTCAGTCATGGTATTGGCAACATCCATGGGCGAAACCCCCAACTTGACTATTGACGATAGGCGCGGAAGAACTTACAGAAAGTGCAACACTAGCAGTGATCTCATCAGACACAAGAATCTTAGGGACAGCAGACACGGGGACATCAGATATAGGAACTTCATCTATGGAAGCTTCAACCAAAGCAGTCTCAATTAAAGAAGTTTCATTTGAAGGAACCTCAATCAAAAAGTTTTCAACTACAAGAAGACTAGTTTCAAGAGATGAAAAATCTGGTGGTTGTTGTGCTCTCTCAATGGCTTCATTTACCTTAGCCAACTCGGATTCAAGGTTAAAATCTTCCTGGCTCACCTCTATCAAAGTGTCACGGTGGGTCTTAAGAAAAGTCCAACTCACTTCAATGTTGGAGGATTCCTCGAGAAGTTCATAAT
>MU775352.1:188798-223742 GCA_026770625.1 Nicotiana glauca | reverse complement strand
CAGCAACCATGGATAATTTCTCCGCAAAAAGTTCTTTTTCTCTCTTAGACTGATCCGAAGTAGCCTTGACCGTTGCCAATTCAGAGGTAAGAGTTTGGACTTGTTTCTCTAAGGAACTTTTTCTTCTCTCCAAAATGTCCATATCAATCTGCGAACTTTCATACTGGCCTTTCCAATTGTTGGCCTCCAGTTGAGAGTCACGAGCAGCTTATTCTGCATTGTGAGCAGTTTTCTCCAGGTCACGAGCCAGTTTCTCTAAAAGAGGAACTCGATTCATAAGCTCGGTACCAATGAGGTTGACCTGTTCATGTGAAAGATATAAGAATAAAAATTCCTAAAGAAATAAGAATTTTGATAAAATAAGAGATTAAGGGGTACTTTCAAACTGGCGTGAACAATGTCATTCAAGAGAGTCATATTACTATGACTCTCAAGTTTTACTTTCTCAGTGGGACCAATCAAAGGTTTGAGCCAGGTATCGGCTTGTCCAGATTTCCTCAAAAGACTGCTATTAGCAGGGACTTCAATGGTAACACTCCTCATAGTGGAACTCTTACTCGAGGAACCTACTTCTGTGTGATAAATTATGGGAGGAGTGATTGTCGGAGAAGGGACAGTAGAGAAAGGAATAGAAGTAACAGATGAGGGAGGCAGAGCAACAATTACAGGAACGGTAGATGAAGACAAGGGAAGTTCATCCAAAACCTGACCTAAAGGACCACTACTAAAACCACTGATAAAAAGCTGGTTTATAGAGTCAACAGTATCAGACGGGGAAGAAATGTCATCATCAGGAATAACCACTGGAACAACGACAGGTTCAGAAAGGGGCAGGTCAGGAGAAATATTGATCTCATTATCAGAAACAATTTGTCTCCTGGCTCGTGGTCTAGTTACCAAGGAGCCCTCACCCTCTCCTTCAGAATTATCTCAAGGACTGATTTTCTTTTCTCAGATCTCAGGGGAGCTGAAATATCTTGATTTGATCCTAGGAATATGTCTTGGCCACGAGATGCCCTTCAAGAGTAACTCCTCGAGTGGCAAAACCTAAGAACAGGAAGGTTATAAAGCCAAGACTGTAGAAATACTTAAGGTAAAAAAAAAACACAAACTCTTACCATGAGTCTTTGGTTTCCAACCGTAGCGACTGGAAATGGTTTTTTCACGTCCTACCTTCCATTGGTGCAGCCTTCAAAAGTTTTTCTACCCAACCACGGATATTAGATTCAGGTTCAACCATATGCATGGTTGCTGAAAAAGAAACATAATAGTAAAAAATAGGTAAGGTAGAAAATAAAAAGGCACAGGGATATTTAATACATACGTACAAAATTCCACTTCTCTGGGAAGCGAATGTTTCTTTCACCGACTAAAGCCACGGTGGGGGCAGCAACATACCGAGCATACCAACCTCGATCTTTATCATCTTCAGGATTCACCAAGACTCTTTTGCTCATGGCTGCTAAACCAAATATTCCGTTTCGGAAAAACCTAGGAGAGTAGAGGTGAATAAAATGGGGGAAAGTAAAATCTACGTTGACCTTACTAGCAAGATGCCTCAAGCAGGCAACAACTCGCCATACTATTGGTCCAATTTGACCCAGGCAAACATCGAAGAAGCGACAGAAGTCTAGAATGATCGGGTCGATGGCTGGTTTGAACCCTAAAATAAATGGGTAGGTATAAACAAAGGAATAACCTATAATATAATAGGTGATTCTTTGATTTGGATTAGGAATAATAATTGGAAAATATTCAGCCCAATGACACTCCTTCTTAACTATGGGTGCCAAAGCACTTGTGATTAGAGTGGGATAAGGATCGGCACGATCTAGTGAAGCAACTTGAGTCTTTAGGGATTCTTTATCATGGTGAAAACAAAATTCTGTGGAATAATTTCTTCCACCAAGGGTTCATGTAGTGGATCAGAAGAATCCTTACTTTGAGAGGAACCCCTTTGAGAATGCGAACCCCTGGTTCCAGAAGAAGGACCAGAACCAGAAGGAGGAGTTGAAGTGCTACCACGAGTGGAGCTTAAATTGCGTAATCTGCCTCCTCTTCTATGTCTTACAGGAGCATTAGGAAAATTATCTAGAATGGGAGTTTTTCTAGGGTTAGGATTTGATGAAGCCATAGATGCAAAAGTTGAATTAAAGCAAAGAATAATGAAGAAAATTTGCAAGGCGAAAATGTTCGGTTTAATTTATGAGGAACAAGACAAAAAGAGAAGCTATATTTATACTATTGGAAAAAGTACGGTGATGAAGAAACCGTAATAATGGTAACTGATACTTCGTGAAAAGTGAAGCCAAAAAGAAAGTCTAAAAAGTATTGTGAGACAGTACAACCAATGAGGAAGCAACACGTGTCTAGTGCATTAAAAGGAAGTGACAGTTGAAGCGTCAACTTTATCAGAGTATTAATGGTGACAAAAATTCTCCTTTTATGAAATCCACTTTCCAAGTATTCAAACTGATGAATAAATGAAAAGTGGGGGGATTATCTGTATTGGGAAAAAATATATACATAAATGAATGAGGATAAGACATGATACGTGGAACCATCAAAAGGTTATAATTGGTCAAAGAATCGTAGACTGGTGCGAGACAAAAGAATAAAAAAGAGATACGGGATCAAAAAGGAGATACGAGATAAGAGACTCGGAAGTCCCGTCCCTATTTAAGCGTAATTACATACGAGATACGAAAAGGATAATGAACCTGGTCAAATAAGAAGGTAAAGATACAGCATTTCAAGAGACATAAATAGTGAAGCCGTTAAATAATATTTGTATTCAATATAATGATTATGTAACGCAACATTTAATGTCATTAAATATTCATAATAACCTCATTATGGCTTAGGTGTAACGTACATTTACGAAGATTCTCCAAAGAGACCTATAAGAGGAGAAATATGTAATCAGTGGTGGATCATCATTGAAATATACTTTGATTTACAAGCTTTCATATCTGAGTACTTGGAAATTCTTTTCTCTATTTATTTTTCGATTATCCGTAACCCGATTCTTCTATTTTCCAGATTTGACTAAAAATTCATTTTTTGGTTGAACAATTATATTGTGGAGAATCTTGAAGACTTTAATTGTTACCCAAAAAATCATGTAAATAATAACCCAATTTTATTTAACGGAAAAACTGTTTGGAGCAAATCTTTCTTGAATGGCAAAATTTTTATGATGTTTATTTAACAAATGTATCTATCAGAAGGCTTGGGTTCACCTCTAGATATAAATTAATAAAGTTAGCATTGACAATTATTGGAGTTTTCACAAGCCTCCGCACTGTGTAACCAACAAACCAAATTAGCATAATTATGAGTGGGTACATATTCTTGAAGAATGGATAGCTGGAAATATATAGTACAAATTAAAGGCACATTATTTTGTATTATGACCATCATAGATCTGACACTACTATTATATTAATTATCTAGGGTCATTGCTCATTTAGAATTTATGATTTTTCCTCCCCACTATTTAAGTGGAAATGGACTTGTCTACCCAAACATTTTATGGTTGGATTGATCTACTTGGTTTCTTAAAACTTGGCTATACTTCCACCACAAATCAGAGCTTGCTTTTCTAAACCTTATAACACTTAAATAATAATTGCAAGTAACTTTATTTTATTAGTATTGATTAGTGACCTGGATTAAATAATAACTAATTATAACAAGTTAATTATATTGATAGTATAAAAGAATCATTATACTACCGGTCTATATAATTTAAATCTTAATATAAATACATAGGTAGATAAGTATGACATTGGAATATATACCATTATCATTTCGTTTGCAGGGTTTAGAATTTAGATACTGAGTTTTATTGAACACTGAAATAATGATTTTGATAAGGTCAATTAGACATGGTTATGAGTAAAAGTATGAATCGTTATTTAAGTAATATTTTCTGCTTGTAATATGTTGAGAAACAGCAATTATATTAATAATCTTTGTTTAGACGTAAGTACGAAAAGCTTATAAATAATTAAAAAGATCGACGATATTATGAACTTAATGATTGAAACTCACGTTCGTTTGACTTGGTATGATTTGATTATGGTGTAGTAACAGCAGAACATTCATGTTGCATTATTCTTGGAAAATCCCCTATAATAAAACAACATAAACTTGACTGTTTTCCACGTATATGCATGCATACGGGTACGTATACAAGTATGTGTGTATATTTGTCAAATATTGTCACGATCCCAGTTCGCCCTCCATGAACTATCATGACGGTACCTAGTCTCTATGACTAGGTAAGCCTCACAATTTGCGAAAAAGGGAAAGACAACAGATAAAACTAATAAAAACTGCGGAATAACATAGTGAAGGTTTAAGATGCCACTCGATATACAAATATAACTCTCAACTGAACAACTTCCCAAAATCCGAAATCTCATGAAATCACAAGCTATGGATACTACATTGTGTTCTAATTTCAGAATGTCTAAATCGAAATAAGTACAAAAGGACTAAAACTATAAGAGAGAATGGAAAGGGACTCCTAGGTCTGCGGACGCGGCAGATATACCTCGAAATCTCTAGAGAATCGCCTCGCCTCAAGGATAGTAGCGCTGAGTCGAATTACCTGGATCTGCACACGAAAAATATGTGCAGGAAAAAGCATGAGTACACCACAGCGGTACCCAGTAAGTGTCATGCCTAACCTCGGTCAAGTAGTGACGAGGAAGTTCAGGGTCCTACCGGTCATGTACAATAACATATATAAGGAAAGAAACTATATTAAAGTAATACAGGGTAAAAAAGAGTAACAACAATTGCAACAGAGACAAAATAATCACAGAAGGAAAATACAGCCCAACATAATGATAACAACCAGGGATCTCCCAGGATACCGTCCTGTAGTCCCAAATATAAATATCTAGTGGATCTCTCAGGTGTCGTCTCATAATCCAACTCATAGTGCGCGGGGATCTATCGGAATCCCAATCCATAGTCCAAATGTAAATACCCACTACTGAGAGAATCTACCGAAGCGATACCTAGTAAGTGCCAAGGGTAGTAGTACTGAGTAGAATTACCTGGATCTGCACGCGAAAAATATGTGCAGGAAAGGGCATGAGTATACCACAGTGGTATCTAGTAAGTGCCAAGCCTAACCTCGGTCGAGTAGTGACGAGGAAGGTCAGGGCCCTACCGATCATGTACAATAATATATATTAGGAAAGAAACAATATTAAAATAATACAGGGTAAAAAAAAGAGTAACAACAACTACAACAGAGACAAAATAATCACAAAAGAAAAATGCAGCTCAACACAGAGATAACAACCGGGGATCTCCCAAGATACCGTCCTGTAGTCCCAAATATAAATATTCAGTGGATTTCTCAGGTGTCGTCCAGTAATCTAACTCATAGTGCACGGAGATCTATCGGAATTTCGATCCATAGTCCCAAATGTAAATATCCAGTACTAGGAAAATCTACCGAAGCGGTACCCAATAAGTGCCAAGGGTAGTAGGGCTGAGTCGAATTACCTGGATCTGCACACAAAAAATATGTACAGGAAAGGGCATGATTATACCACAGCGGTAACCAGTAAGTGCCAAGTCTAACCTCGGTCGAGTAGTGATGAGGAAGTTCAGTGCCCTACCGGTCATATATATATATATATATATATATATATATATGTAAGGAAAGAAAAAATATTAAAGTAATATAAGGTAAAAGGAGTAACAACAATTATAACAGAGACAAAATAATCACAGAAGAAAAATACAGCCCAATACTGAGATAACAACTGGGGATCTCCCAGGATACCGTCTTGTAGTTCCAAATATAAATATCCAGTGGAGCTCTCAGGTGTCGTCCCATAATCTAACTCATAGTGCGCAGGGATATACCGAAATCCCGATCCGTAGTCCCAAATATGAATACCCAGTACTGGGGAAATCTACCAGGTGCAGTCTCTTAGTTCCAATATAAAAGTGCAGGGGGATCTACCGGAATACAAATTCATATAACCAATGTAAACATGCAGGGGGATCTCCCGAGATACCGTCCCATAGTCCCAAAGTAAACATGCAGGGGGATCTCCCGGGATACCGTCATGTAGTCCCAAAGTAAACACATAGCAACAACACGAAGAAGATTCAATTCAGTCTAAATTCCGTACCAAGGTAAACAGATATTTCTAACCTAGCATACTGTACGGAGTTAAAATAAAACAATTTGAGCAAGTAAGGCAATTAAGTCAATTAGACATGCTTCCCTAAGCTAACAATAGTATAAATTGCAGGTAGCATAAACAGGAAAGAAAACTCAGTCATGGTTACTTAATGAAAACAGGATTTTCAACAATTAGCGCATGTACGCACTTGTCATCTCACGTACAAAGCATTTCAGATATCAACAATACCAAATCCTAATGGGAGCTCCCACGCAAGTTTAGGCAAGGCACTTACTTTGAACCCGCTCAATCAACTCAATACCACGTTCTTGCCACGAGTATCCAACTCCAAATGGCCCAAATCTATTCAAATTAATTGCATAATATAAATATAAGTTCAAGAAACTAATTCAACTAATTAATTCGAAGCTAATACGCAAAATTAGGAAAATTGGCCAAAAACGTTCCCCGGGACCACTTCTCGAAATCGGGTGAAATTTACAAATTCAGAATTCTCACACTCTAACGAGTTCATATATACAAAAATTACTCTAATCTGACTTCAAAATCTTGATTAAAACTCCAAAATTAGGCCTAATAATTTTTCCTAATTTTTCTTCTAACTTTCACCCCAAATTCGAATATAAAGGATGAGTTTAAGCATAGATTCGAGGAAATTAATCAAAATCGAGTAAGAATTACTTACTGATAGCCTGTATGAGTCCGCCAACCTATAGAGTACCTTGTTCTCTATGAGACTAATGGGTAGAATGCAGTAAAGACTGAATATAAAAAAGGCATGAGATTTTCTACATAGAAAAATCCCACACAAGGAGATCAAAAAACCACAACCTACACCTGTAGGATTTTAAACTCACTAACTTGTAATCTACCCATTACAAGCCACTTTGTAATACTTCTGATTGCAAAGACTTCAAACTAACTTGTGATGCACCACCACAAGCCACCACTCTATAACTTTCCTAGTTACAGAGGATTTAACTTATGACTACGACTAGTCACAACTTAAACTCTAAGGTTTACGAATTTTGTTTGTTCCTAAAACAGTGCTTCGAAGAAAGCAAACTAGGAATTACAATGTAAATCAATTAACAAGATTACAACTCAACTATGGTCAAACAATCGACTTTGCTGGAAATTGATCCTTAGTGGAGTTGTTTTCTTGTTCTTAACGCACCAGTGACTTCAACGCAGATCAATACTTCCTTTTGCTTGAGATAATATCACTGAATGCACAAAAACTAGTGTGTCTTGCACCAGGTTGTTTTATCACAAAAGATATCACCATAGATAGTGGTGTCAACACTTGGCATACTTTTTCAGAGAGAAGTGAATATTGCACTATCTGCACTGCCACTTCTGGGCAGGTGCGTTCCAGCTGGGCTTTGTGCTTCTATTAGGACATACCAATGAACTAGGTCCTAATACTTCTGTCAGGACATACCAATGGACCTGGTCCTAATTGTGTTCTTCAATTGTAACAGCTGCCAGATGGTCACTTTCTGCTACGTTCCAATAGTGCACTTGACATGTACTTCTTTCAGAGAACCCCAAAGGAGGAGGTCCCTGTTGTGTTTCTCTTTATATTGAATACGTACAGTGACTGACTTGTGCTTTTTGTCAGAGAACCCTAAAGAACCAACGCATCGGGTGCCTGTTGTGTTCCTCCCTGTGTTCATTCATCCATTTGCCGATTTTCAGACTTTGACCACTTCATATGAGATGTGTATCCTGTGCGACAAAGATCTCTATCTGGTTCTTCATAACAAGTTTGTTAGATCATCAAAACATAAGAAGCATAAGGCTAAGACATTTGAAAACCCAACAATTTCCCCCTTTTTGATGATGACAAACTTGGGCATGAAAAATCACTGGTTTAGATTAGAATTAACAATTAATTAACCAGATGAGATGCCAGTAGTTCCCGCTTAATCTAAGATTTCTTCCCCCTTTTGGCGTCATTAAAAAGGGAAAAAGAAAAGAGCACAAGTAGGTAATGAAGCATAAAGAAGTTTGACACTGCAAGCTCATGCCATATATATGCACACAATATGACAGAAAAGAGAAGCCAAAGGAACATAGTATTGTACAAGCAACGAAAGGGAAGCTGTTTCATTAATGTTTACATTGGACCGAGTAATTTAGGAGCAGTAATGGTTAAGTAAAACATGCCATCATAACAAAATCATGCAAACAAAAGTAAAACAGCAGCCACAGGAGATTGGAGCAAAAGTAACTTGACATAAGGAATATCCTAGGGGTTAATAAAGGAAGAAGGCTTGGAAGAAGAGGCAGCAATGGTTTTGAGAACCAGGTCTAATCTAGCATTTGCAACCAGTTTTTCTTCAATTAATTGAGCCCGAAGTCTCTCATTTTCCTGTCTCAGTCGGGTGACCTCCTCATGTATAGAACCAAGTCCCTTAGCTGCTTGGCTAAGCTGAGTTTCCAATATGGCATTTCGAGCCTTCAGCCTTCTCAATTTCTCATAAGCTACATTTTGAGCGTTTATCAGCTGAGATATGGTCGAGAGGCTCCCACCAACTCTTTCTATACATTTGCAGTCTTCTAGAGTGGTCTTAGAGAAGGATTGTTTGCGCGTGTCCACTCTAGATTTCCTAAGGGGGCCTTATAGAATCTGAACACTTGTGTTAGGAATCATGATGGCCGGTAAATTGATTGGTACAAATTCGTCAAGTACTTTCATTAGGACCATGTCAGATTTTTTAGCGATAGATCGCCTCTCAGAGCGAGGTAAAAGCACCTTATTGACCAATTCGAAGAAGCTAATACTTAGAAAGCAGCACCTTCTTATGTATCTGTTCCCCCTATTGAATGGCTTGTTCTTTCATAATGGCTCCCCAAAAGTTTACTCCACAGACACCCTTGATTGAGTTCATACCTTAACAAGAGATTCTAAGAACCTTGCCCAATGTTGAAGCATCTAGCACAATGTCAATTCCATTTACGAGGCACAAATGTGGTCCCCCTCAATAGTGAAAAAAGAAGCGTAGAAAGCTTGTACTGCGTCTTTGTACACTAGAGGCATTCTTTCTTCAAACAAGTGTTCCCATTGTTGAAACTCCACAATCTTCAGAATTTGACGCATCCTTGTCATTTTTGAAATACTGGATCAAATGTGCGTCCACACAATATTTTTTGAGTTCTTAGTCTCTGTTGCCAGAGACCATCGTCATTGGCCATGGACATTAATGGACCAGGTTCCTTTACAGTTTCCTCCTTTCTTTTGCTAAAACCTTCATCATACTTTCCTTTCCAGCTTGATATCCCCACAGTATTGTCTTTAGACACAGCTAGCTCAGTCTTACTTCGTTTCGACTTGTTGCTATACTTCATAGATGACCCTTTTTGTTTCTCAACAGTTTCAGCGACTCCCTTTTGCATGGACTATTGAGTTTTCATAGGTTGTTGTACTGAAGAACCGGGTTCTTTAGACGTGTCTTTATCTATTTGGTTTACTGTCCCACTCTTGATGAAATCTTTTGGATTAATTCTCCTCCTTTGTCTTGGCTTGACACTCCTTTTACTTTTCTAAAATGAAGACTCCGAGCTATCTTGCTGTAGTGACCTGATAGTGAGGGATTTTGAGGAAGACCTTAGGATTTTTGAGGGAATGGGAGGTAGAGAAGTAGGTTTGCATGGAGGAGAAATGGGTTCATCAGAAGGCTTTTCTGGGAACATCTCACGAGTCAGAGACTCTAGGAGTTCTGCAGTTCTTGCATTTTCTAGACGCAAGATCTCTTCCCTCTGATACTCAGAAGAGAAATAAACTTCTTCATTCGTCAGACTTTCAGCAGCTATGGCCATGATGTTGTGAGCTGCTTCTTTTTTAGGTGACTCCTTGAGAGTCACTATGTCCAATATAGAGGAGTTTATATACTGGTCAGGATCATCCTCATGAGCTTCTGAAACCAGAGAAGTGAAACCTTCTGTATGTTCTTTGGAGAAGTCATATTGACTGGACATAGGGTTCTCAAGATAGTGGTAAGCAGGGTTTAGCAGAAATGAAAAGACAGTAGGAGTGGAGAAGAGACCGGAAGTGTATAGAGTAGTAAAGTGCGTGAGATAGTAATGACCTGAACTTGATTTCAAGGAAGGCGATGAAATAGGGACGGCACTAGAAGTGGTAGACTGAGACGATTGTTCGATCGCCATTAGATGAATACTTTCCAGACAGGTAGCTTAGAGAGAGTGAGAGATGAAGAGTGAGTCCTAGCTGAACAGCGAGAGAGAAAGTTCATGACTTGTCGTAGGAGAGAAGAAAAGATTTATTGGAAGAGGGGCTAATGATGAGTGAAGAAAGAAACAGATTCTGAATAATCCTAGAGACGGCGGTAGGTTTGTGGGGAAGTGGTGCCTACAGAGGAGGTGAAAGGATTTGACGGACAAGACATGACGCACAGACCTTGAAAAGTTTGATGATGTGGAAGCTAAATTACAGGACAATTATTACACAATTTTTGTTTAGAGACGTCATGCAAAACTTAAACCTCATTACTACTAACCTGAGATACGAGAACCTGATGCCGGAGTAATCTTTTTGAACAAGATTTCAACAGCTCCCCCTTTTTGCAGCTTATAACGTACTTTTAGCTTTAGCTTCTATGATCGTCATGCATGTTTACCTACAACGATGTTGATGTAGTCAAGCTTAGTCAGAAAAACTTTAGCTACCTTTACCTGAAGGTGTTCTTACGCAGCTGCCAGAAGGAGAATCGGGTTATTCATTATGTTCTTATGACCTTGTCTTCGTCTTGATTCATCAGAGATATTCTCAACTTTGGGGCATTGATGCAGATATCTGGAGTTTTGGTCTCTTGTTTTGCAAGGCTTTCCCCAAGGTAATCCCTTTTTTCATGTTGAACCTCAGAAGAGAATTTCGCCCCCCAGTGTGTTTGCCATTTCTATCCAGTTATTGATGAGGCCATGAAACTTCCCGGGTGCATTTTGGTTTATCGGTTTGAGACAGAAGTTGGTTGAATAGGGAAACATGAGGGTTAATCTGATTTCCCAAATCTTTGTATTCTGCTGCTTGAATAGTACCATGAGCTGCATTCTTCTTCCTTTAGCTTCAGCGGTAACCAGTGGCGTACCTGGTTCTTTATGATGGTGCGTTGTCTCTCGCCAGTCTTCTACACCTTGCTCACTTTGTCATCTTCCTGATTTTGAGGCCTTAGGCATTTCCCAGAGACAGGATTGGTTCATTACATTTATCCTCACGGTTTCTTTCTTGACATGGGAGGGTGTCTTGTGAAATACACCACGAGCATCTCCTGCCATTTTGGTGCTTCCTTTGTTGGAGACCTTTTGACCTTGTTTTGTGGGTTGTTCCCCAGAAGGATTACTCATTTGTTTGCATTGTGCTTCCCAAGTTGATCCTTCCTGCTGTCAGGAGCAAGGCATTTTCTTCCCATTGGAGGTTCCTGGCGAGTTTTGATTTAGGAAGGACCTGGTTCGACACCTGTTCTCTAGAAGAGAGCAATGTTCATTCCTTTTTCTCATAATTTTTGGTTATTTCATAGGCAATGAGCACTTTCCATGCATCATTTTCCAGTTCCGTCTTTTCCCATTCGAGTGCCAAGGGAACCTTTCTGCCTTTTCATTCACAGAGAATGTACCCTTTACTTTCTTCTCAAGGATACATTCCCTTCCTGTAGGACTTACAGTGAGAAGCATTTCATGATATTTCCTGCTGCATGTTTTAGGTATTTACTATCCATAGTCTATTGCAGTCTACTTCTTCTCACTGCTCCCTGCACATGCACATCAAGGGATAGATTTAGGAACCTAAACTAGTTTGGGTCCCTTATTATTATAAAAAGGATGAATGAGAGATTTCCTTCCACGCAGGCAGCATCCGCTTTTTGCGAGTGGTACCAGGTCCCTTGCTAGTAGTCACTCTATCAGTGAACGCTTTGTTCTTCTGAACAGACTGAACTCTGGCCTGACAATTTTCTTTAAAATGCCCATTATTTCCGTAGTGGGTACATAGCCAGTTATCAGTTATATTGACATACTTGCTGTGTGGGTTGAAGGGAGTTTTCTCCCTTTGGAACCCGATGCCCTACTTGTTTCCATTATTGTTGAGATATATGGCAGTGACTGCATCTGAGGACCAGGTCCATTTCAAGGATTTTTCAAGATCATTTTTTACTTTCTCCAACTCAGCTTGGAGTTGCTGATTTCTCTCGAGTTCACTGCAAAGACTAGTTTTTACAACGGTTAACTCCTTTTCCAGAAAGATATGCGACTCACTGGCTACCTCATTCCCTTTGCCAACACTTACATTGACATGTTCTCTATTGAGTCCCTCAATGGTTTCCTCTAGAGCAGCACATATTGCTAACAGGTTATCCCTTTCCTTTTCAGTAGATGCGACTTTTTCTTCTAAGGCGTGTTTCTCATTGTTAAGGCCTTATATTGTTTCTTTTAGATCAACAAATGCTACAATCAGGTGATCTCTCTCATTTTCACACTGGTTATTCATTCATTCAAGGCCTCCTTCTATATTTCAAGATTAGTTATGGTCTCATCTCTGTCTACTACACATACGACTAGATCATCTCTAGATTGCTCTACCTCTCCTAGTTCTATTGTGAGGGTCTCCTTTATTGTTTATAAGGCTATAATAGGCATCAATTAAGACATTTGATAAAGACCTTAGCTTCTTGGAAGAATAGGATTTCAGATTTCTCTGAACATCCCGGAAGCTTACCTCATCATCTTCATCTTCTTCATTATCATCATCTGACTGAGCCATCAACGCGAATAGTAAGTCATACTTCGTTGCTTTGGTTTCCACTGCCAATAGGGAACTGTTTTCTGCATTTGATTCCTTTTCAGATTCACTTTAGGAGTCTCCCCAAGCAGTAAGGGCCTGCTTAACGATATTGTCTGCAGCATTTTTTCGATTGAATCTTTTCTCTGGAACCAGGTTCCTTTTTTCTGCTTTGTCAGGATTGTGCTTGTATTGTTCCTGTTTCGCAAGTGGGCAATCTTTGATGAAATGCCCTGACTTTCCACATCCATGACAGAGATCGTTGTTCCTTGTCTTGCTTGAGCTGCCCCACTTTGGTATACCACCATTTCTTCTAACCATTTTTTGAAATCTCTTGGTAAGATAGGCCATGTCACTATCTTCATCACTTAAATCACTCCTTTTAGCTTTGAGCACCAGGTTCTTTTCCTTCTTTGGCTCCCTTCTTTCATTGTCCTTCTTTCTCTTCATCTCATACATTTTTAGATTACCAATCAACTCATCCATGGTCAGTGTCTGTAGATCTTTAGCTTTCGTGATGGCATTTACCTTACTTAATTTCCCAAGACCCGGGTAGAACACTGAGAATTTTTCTTACAAGTTTGTTTCGGAGAATGACATCTCCAAGAGGATGAAACTCATTTATGATGGAGGTGAATCTGGTATGCATGTCTTGTATGGATTCATCATCCTTCATCCTGAACAACTCATATTCTGTGGTGAGCATGTCAATTTTGGATTGCTTGACCTAGGTGGTTCCTTCATGAGCGATTTGCAATGCCTCCCATATTTCTTTGGCAGTTTCACAAGCTGAGACTCTGTTGTACTCATCAGGTCCTATGCCATACATCAAGATCTTCTTGGCACGGTAGTTTTTTTCTACAACTTTTCTGTCAATGTCATTGTACTCTCTTCTTCCTTTAGTCACCATTTGCTCTGTTTCTTCAATATGTTTCATGGGAACATTCATGGGAACATGTGGACCATCACATATGATGTCCCATAACTCTGAATCTTCTGCCATAATGAAATCATGCATCCTAGTCTTCCACCAACCATAGTATTGATCATTGAATTTGGGAGGTCCATAGGTTGATTGTCCTTCTTCAAAGCTTGGTGGGGCGGCAATTGAGGATTTCTCCTAGGTGTTAGCCTAATAGGAGAAACCTGCTCTGATACCAATTGATAGCCTATATGAGTCCGTCAACCTATAGAGTACCTGGTCTTTTATGAGACTAATGTGTAGAATGCAGTAAAGACTGAATGTAAAGAATGCAGGAGATTTTCTACATGGAAAAATCCCACACAAGGCGATCAAAAAACCACTACCTACATCTGTAGGCTTTTAAACTCACTAACTTGTAATCTACCCATTACATGCCACTTTACAATACTTCCGATTTCAAAGGCTTCAAACTAACTTGTGATGCACCACCACAAGCCACTCTATAACTCTCCTAGTTACAGAGGATTTAACTAATGACTACTACTAGTCACAACATAAACTCTAAGGTTTACGAATTTTGTTTGTTCCTAAAACACTGCTTTTAAGAAAGCAAACTAGGAATTACAATGTAAAGCAATTAATAAGACAACAACTCAACTATGGACAAACAATCGACTTTGCTGGAAACTTGTCACGACCCGGATTTTCCACCATTGGGAGTCGTGATGGCGCCTACTATCGGAGCTAGGCAAGCCAAGCATTTAAATATTTTTTGATAACAATCCAACAATAATATTATTAAAGAGTCATTTAACTAAAAGCGGAAGTCTTTAAAATATAAATAACTGAAAACCTAAAAAAAATTGCGGAAGTTTAATATTTCCCTACCCAAGACTGGAGTCGCTATCTCACGAACCACTAAAGAGTGCTAAAAACAAGTATGAATAGAAAATACATAATGTATGTCTCGATACAATGAAAACAAACTGAAAATATGGAAAGGGAATTCGGCCTGCGAACGCCAGCTAGGCTACCTCGTAAGTCCCTGGACTGAAGTCAGCCCCCAATCAATATACTACCGCTGTGGTCCAAAAGCTGCTCCGGTATCGTGATCTGTGCAAAAATCACAGAAGTGTAGCATCAGCACAACCGACCCCATATGCTAGTAAGTGCCTGGCTTAATCCCGACGAAGTAGTGACGAGGCTAGACAAGACTACCAAATCAACATGTGCAGTTCAAAATATATATATAGGCAATAAAAGGAAAGAATACCGAAATTAAATAGTTAAAAAGGGAGGAAAGCATGCCATGGGGGAGTACAATCCGGATATAAAGTCAACAACTTAAGTAAGAAATAGGGCAATAATAATAATTAACAAAAGCAGGAAAACCAACAGTTGCACGCCATCAACCTTCGTGCTTTTACTCTCATTTTCACCAAAGCAATCAAATAAAATGCACGGCATCACCCTTCGTGTTTTCCCTCACATAACTCTCATTTCATGGCAGGGAATGATCCTTCGTGCAATTATCATCAAATCAGAGCACGGAATGTCTCTTCGTGCATAAATAATCAAAACATGACACGGAATGACCCTTCGTGCAAATATAATCAAAACATGGTACGGAATGACCCTTCATCCAAATATAATCAAAACATGGCACGGAATGACCCTTTGTGCAAATATAATCAAAACATGGCATGGAATGACCCTTCGTGCAAATATAATCAAACATGGCACGGAATGACCCTTCGTGCAAATATAATCAAACATGGCACGGAATGACCCTTCGTGCATTATCACTCTTCCTAACCCAAACAGCAATCACAACCAAACATGCGAAGGAATAAGCAAATAATAAGAAATGTCCCGGCAAGGGAAAACACAATTAAGCAGCTAAATCCCGGCAAGGGAACAACAATAACAACTTTCACATCCCGGCAAGGGAGATAATCAATATACTCAAACCATCCCGGCAAGGGATTAATCATATCTCTTTCTATTTCTTACTCAATAGTATTTTTATCGTTCTAGCCAATGCTCCAAGGAATTCACAATTCATAACTAATCCTCATACTCTTCACATTATGTAGAATTCATCAATTAGCATGGAAGAGTCCCAAAAATATTAGAATAAGTACAAACAAGGACCTACGGTCATGCTAGACACCGGTGTATAGATACTCATTACCATGCCTATACACCTTACTCGATCATTTAGCAAATAGCAATTAATAACACTCTAATCTTATTCCCTCAAGCGAAAGTTAGATCAAACACTTACCCCAAATGCTCCGAAAATCCCCTCAAGCTTCTAGTATAGCTTTACCCCTCGAATTCACCACCAAACCGCTCGAATTCACCACCAAATAGCAATTGAGTCAATTAAATGCTTAAAAATGAATTTCCCAAAGTTTTACTCAAAAATTCCCAAAATTCCCCCGGGCCCACGTGGTCGAAACCCAAGTTTCGAACCAAAATCCGGTTACCCATTTCCCCACGAGTTCATATCTATGATTTGTTTTGAAATCGGACCTCAAATTGAGGTTCAAATCCCCAATTTTAAGAAAACCTAGGTTCTACTCAAAATCCCCATTTTCACCCATGAAAAACCTTGATTTTAATATAAAAACATGATAAATGATGTTAAAGATTGAAGAAATTAAGTGAAAATCAACTTACAATTGAATTGGAGAAGGAAGAGTTCTTGAAAAATCGCTAATGGGTGTTTGGGTTTGAGAAATATGAAAAGTGAGGCTTAAAATCATCTAAGTATGAAAATTGTAGGTTGCAAATGTGGGAAATGCGAACTGGGGTTCGCAATTGCGAACCCCGACCAAATATGGGAATTACGAAGTTGAGTTCGCATTTGCAAACTCTGAAGGATACTGGAAAGTTCGCATTTGCGAAAAATCGATCGCATTTGCGAAGGCTCACTATCGCATTTGTGGACAGTCGTTCGCTTATGCGAAGACTGGGCTCATAGGCGAGCATCGCATTTGCGATAAATTTCTTCGCATTTGTGAAGATTGCTGCCCAAGTGAAAGATCGCATTTGCGATGAGAAGCTCGCAATTGCGAGTTCGCATTTGCGAATGCTGGCTTCGCAAATGCGAAGCCTGCAGAAATGAAAGATACCAGATTTTTAAAAATGAGAAAATGCAATCCGATGCCTATCCAAAACTCACCAGAGCCCTCAGGCTCCAAACCAAACATGTACACAACCTCAAAAACATCCTCTTACTCGTGTGATCAAATCGCAGAAATAACATCGTTTACATAGAATCAAGTCTCAAATCACATGATTTTCTTTCAACTTTCATAAACTTTCAAATTTGGAACTTATAGTCTGAAACACGTCTTTTAATCAATTCTCATTTCCAATTTTCTTAATTAATTTCAGAAAAGAATTTCACAGAAAAATTCATTTCTTGGGCTTGGGACCTTGGAATTTGATTTCGGGCACACGCCCAAGTCTCATATTTTTTTACGGACCCTCCGGGGCCGTCAAATCACGGGTCCGGGTCCGTTTACCCAAAATATTGACCGAAGTCAATATTATGCATATTAATATCAAAATTTACAATTTTTCACACAAAACTCATATATAAGCTTTCCGGTTATGCGTTCGGACTGCGCACGCAAATCGAGGCAAGTAAAAATGAGGTTTTCAAGGCCTCGAAAGTTCGGAATGAAAGAGGAAACTGGTGATGACCCTTTGGATCGTCACATTCTCCACCTCTAAAACAACTATTCGTCTTCGAACGGACAAAAGAAAGAAGTACCTGAGTCGGGAAATAAATGAGGATAACGGCTCTGCATATCAGACTCGGACTCCCAGGTCGATGCCTCAGGAGGCTGACCTCTCCACTGGACACGCACTGAAGGAAAACTCTTCAACCTCAACTGTCGAACCTGCCGGTCTAGAATAGCTATCGGATCCTCCTCATAAGACAGATCCTTGTCCAACTGGACAGTGCTGAAATCTAACACATGGGCTGGATCGCCATGATACCTCCAAAGCATGGACATATGAAACACTGGATGCACGGCCGACAAGCTGGGTGGCAAGGCAAGTCTGTAGGCCACCTCACCCACACGATCAAGAATCTCAAATGGGCCAATGAACCTAGGGCTAAGCTTGCCCTTCTTCCCGAATCTCATCACGCCCTTCATAGGCGATACACGGAGCAATACTCGCTCACCAACCATGAAAGCTACATCTCGAACCTTGCGATCCGCATAACTCTTTTGCCACGACTAAGCCGAACGAAGCCTGTCCTGAATGATCTTGACCTTATCCAGGGCCTCCTGAACTAAATCTATACCCAATAACCGAGCCTCTCCCGGCTCAAACCATCCGACTGGAGACCGACATCACATACCATACAACGCCTCATATGGATCCATCTGAATGCTGGACTGGTAGTTGTTGTTGTAGGCGAACTCTGCTAAAGGCAAGAACTGGTCCCACGAGCCTCCAAAATCAATGACACAGGATCGGAGCACATCCTCCAATATGTGAATAGTCCTCTCGGACTGGCCGTACGTTTAAGGATGGAATGCTGTGCTCAACTGAACCTGGGTGCCTAACTCCTGCTGAACTGCTCTCCAGAAGTACAAGGTAAACTGCGTACCCCGGTCCGAAATGATAGATGTCGGAACCCCATGAAGGCGAACAATCTCTCGGATGTAGATCTCAGCTAACCTCTCCGATGAATAAGTGACTGCAATAGGAATAAAATGCGCTGACTTAGTCAGCCTATCAACAATGACCCAAATAGCGTCAAACTTCTTCCGAGTCATCGGAAGTCTAGTAACGAAATCCATGGTAATCCTCTCCCACTTCCACTCGGGAAGCTCAATCCTCTGAAATAAAACACCAGGCCTCTAATGCTCATACTTGACATGCTGACAATACAAACACCTATCCACATATGCAACAATATCTTTCTTCATCCTACGCCACCAATAATGTTGCCTCAAGTCCTGGTACATCTTCGTGGCGCCTGGGTGAATAGAATACCGAGAACTATGGGCCTTTGCTAAGATCAACTCTCGAATCCCATTGACATTGGGCACACAAACTCGCCCCTGCAACCTCAAAACACCATCATCATCTAAGGTCACTTTCGTGGCACCTCCATGCTGCACCGTTTCTCTCAGGACACACAAATAAGGATCATCAAACTACCGATCACGAATTCGCTCCAATAATGAAGAACGAGTGACCGTGCAAGCTAACACTCTACTAGGCTCAGAATTGTCCAACCTCACAAACCGATTGGCCAAGGCCTAAATATCCAAAGCAAGCGGTCTCTGGCTAACCGGAACATAAGCAAGACTACCCATGCTGGCGGACTTCCTACTCAATGCATCGGGCATCAAATTGGATCTCCCCGGGTGGTACAAAATAGTAACATCATAATCCTTCAATAGCTCCAACCACCTCCGCTGCCTCAAGTTCAACTCCTTCTGCTTGAACAAGTATTGCAAACTCTTGTAATCAGTGTACACCTCACATGTCACACCATATAAGTAATGCCTCCAAATCTTCAAAGCATGAACAATGGCTGCCAACTCTAGATCGTGCACTGGATAATTCTTCTTGTGGATCTTCAATTGCCTCGACGCATAAGCAATGACTCTTCCATCCTGCATCAATACCGCACCAAGCCCAATACGGGAAGCATCACAATAAACTGTATAGGGCCCTGAGCCTGTGGGCAAAACCAATATCGGTGCCGTAGACAGAGTTGTCTTGTGCTTCTGAAAGCTCTCCTCACACTCGTCTGACCATCTGAACTGGGCACCCTTCTGGGTCAATCTGGTCATCGGGGCTACTATGGATGAAAATCCCTCTACAAACCGGCGGTAATAACCTGCTAACCCCAAGAAACTCTGAATCTCAATAGCTGATGCTGGTCGAGGCTAATTCTTGACTGCCTCAATCTTCTTCGGGTCCACCTGAATACCTTCTGCTGATACGACATGACCCAGAAATGCAACTGAACTCAACCAGAACTCGCACTTCGATAACTTAGCATATAACTGGCTATCCTTCAGAGTCTGAAGAACCACTCTGAGGTGCTGCACGTGCTCCTCCCAGCTGCGGGAGTACACTAGAATATCATCAATGAATACTATCACGAACAAGTCCAAGTAAGGTCTAAACACTCGGTTCATCAACTCCATAAATGCTACTGGGCATTTGTCAACCCAAATGATATGACCAAAAACTCATAATGCCCGTATCGAGTGCGGAATGCTGTCTTAGGGACATCAGATGCCCTAATTCTCAGCTGATGGTAGCCAGATCTCAAGTCTATCTTAGAAAACACCTTCGCACCCTGAAGCTGGTCAAACAAATCATCAATCCTCGGCAGTGGGTACTTGTTCTTAATCGTCACCTTGTTCAATTGCCGGTAATCAATGCACATCCTCATCGATCCATCCTTTTTCTTCACAAATAACACTGGCGCACCCTAAGGAGAAATGCTAGGCCTGATAAAACCCTTCTCTAGCAAATCTTGCAACTGGTCCTTTAACTCCTTCAACTATGGCGGGACCATACGATACGGCGAAATAGAAATAGGCTGCGTGCCTGGGGCCAGATCAATACAGAAATTAATATCCCTATCGGGCGGCATACCCGGCAGGTCTGAAGGGAAAACCTCGGGGAACTCCCGAACAATAGGAATAGAGTCAATAGAAGGGACCTTTGCACTGGAGTCGCGAACATACACCAGATAAGCTAAAAACCCCTTCTCGACCATGCATCGAGCCTTAACATATGAAATAACACTACGGGTGGCATGTCCTGGGGTCCCTCTCCACTCCAATCGGGGCAAATCTGGCAAAGCCAAGGTCACGGTCTTGGCGTGAAAATCCAAGATAGCATGATACGGGGATAACCAATCCATCCCTAATATAACGTCAAAATCCACCATGTCTAAGAGCAATAAATTAACACGGGTCTCAAGACCCTCAAACACTACCACACAGGAACGATGGACTCGATCGACCACTATAGAATCACCCACCGGTGTGGATACATAAACACGAATACCCAAGGCATCACTAGGTATAGTCAAGTAGAGTGCAAAATAAGACGACACATATGAATACGTAGACCCAGGGTCAAATAGCACTGAAGCATCCCTATCACAGACCAGAATAGTACGTGTAATAACAGCATCTGAAGACTCAGCTTCTGGCCTGGCTGGCAAAGCGTAATACCGGGGCTGGGCCCCACCTCCCTGAACCATGTATCTGGGATGATCGGCTACTGGCTGACCCCTACCTCTGCCGGTCCGAGCTCCATCTCTACGGTCTCTACCTCCACCTCTATGATCCTTACCCCCGCCTCTAGCTGGCTGGGCGAGGTGTGGATCACCTGATGCCTGAATCGTAAGGAGAGGACCCTGCTGTTGAGAGCTGCCAGAGCCTCGAGGGCAAAACCTGACAATATGACCAGGGTCACTACAACCATAACAAGCCCTCGGCTGCTGCGACTGCTGGACCTGACGACCTGAATGTCCTCCCCTGAAGCTCTATAGTGGAGGTGCACTGATGGGCTGCTTATTAGAATAATGCTGCTGAGAACCACCACCGCCTGGAGTACCATGAGAAACCTGGAGCGCTGACTGAAAGGGCCTCGATGAATGACCTCTACCATAAGAATCCCTACCTCCAGATGAGGTACCACTGAACCTACCAGAATGATGAGGCCTCTTATCCGACACCTGGCCACCTCCCCGTGCAAGGGCCATCTCAACTTTTCGAGCCGCATTGGCCGCCTCCTGAAAGGAAATCTCACTACCAGCTCCCATAGCCATGTGGAGACGGATCGGCTGAATCAATCCATCAATAAACCTCCGCACCCTCTCTCGCTCTGTGGGGAGTATAACAATAGCATGATGTGCCAAGTCAATGAATCGAGTCTCATACTGTGTAACTGTCATGGAGCCCTGCTGGAGGCGCTCGAACTACCTGCGAAGTGCCTCCTGCTGAGTGACTGGGAGAAACTTCTCCAAAAATAACTCTGCAAACTAACCCCTTGTTAATGCTGGAGACCCTGCTGGTCTAGATAGGCAATAGTCCCTCTACCAAGTCTTGGCGGATCCTGCAAACCGGAAGGTGGCAAAATCGACCCCATTGGTCTCCACAATACCCATGGTCCTAAGGATCTCATTGCAGCTGAATAAGAAATCTTGTGGAGCCTCTGATAGAGCACCGCTGAATGTGGTGGTGAAGAGCTTGGAGAACCGATCAAGTCTCCACAAAGCATTCGAAGACATAGCCGCTCCATCACCGGCCTGGGCTGCAATACCTGGCTGAGCTGTCACAGCTGGCTGAACCACTGGGACATGAGCCTGGGGAGNAATCAGTATTTGAGAAACAGAACTGCACGACAAGAAAGAACAAAAGTGAGATTTTTCCTAACTCCGTAACCTATGGGGGATAAATACATATGTCTCCGTACTGATCCCTCAGACTCTGCCAAGTTTGTCCGTGAGTAGCGAGACCTATGTAACCTAGAGCTCTGATACCAACTTGTCACGATCCGGATTTCCCACCATCAGGACTTGCGATGGTGCCTACTATCGGAGCTAGGCAAGCCAAGCATTTAAACATTTTCCTATAATAATCCAATAATAATAATATTAACGAGTCATTTAACTAAAAGCGAAAGTATTTAAAACATAAATAAGTGAAAACCCAAAAAAAATTGCGGAAGTTTAGTATTTCCCTACCCAAGACTGGAGTCGCTATCTCACGAACCACTAAAGAGTGTTACAAATAAGTTTGAATAGAAAATACATAATGACTGTCTCGATACAATGAAAACAAACTGAAAATATGGAAAGGGACTTCGGCCTGCGAACGCCAGCTAGGCTACCTCGTAAGTCCCTAGACTGAAGTCAGCTCCCGATCAATATACTACTGTTGTGGTCCAAAAGCAGCTCCGGTACCATGATCTGTGCAAAAAGCACAGAAGTATAGCATCAGCACAACTNCCGGAGTACGTGTAGCAGGAGTCTGAACCCCTCCTCTAGCCTGAGAAGTGGCTGGTGCTACTGGCAGCAAACCCGCCCTAGTGACACTCTCCATAACACATGCCAATCTGACTAAAGCGTCCTGAAGATCTGGGGTGACCATGACCCCTCCTGGGACCTAACTGGCCCACCGGAGCTATTGGGGATGGAACCTCCTCATCTTAGTCAATATGAGGCTCCACCTTTGGGACTGCTGCCCGAGGTTGAGCTCTTCCCCTGCCTCGGCCTCTGCCCCTTGTAGGAGCTGCTGCTGGGGGCTCGGGCTGCTGCGCGGTAGAAGAGGAAGCACATGTTCTCGCAATCTGCGAAAGAACAGAGTAGAAAGACAATCAGTATTTGAGAAACAGAACTGCACGACAAGAAAGAACAAAAGTGAGATTTTTCCTAACTCCGTAACCTATGGGGGATAAATACATATGTCTCCGTACTGATCCCTCAGACTCTGCCAAGTTTGTCCGTGAGTAGCGAGACCTATGTAACCTAGAGCTCTGATACCAACTTGTCACGATCCGGATTTCCCACCATCAGGACTTGCGATGGTGCCTACTATCGGAGCTAGGCAAGCCAAGCATTTAAACATTTTCCTATAATAATCCAATAATAATAATATTAACGAGTCATTTAACTAAAAGCGAAAGTATTTAAAACATAAATAAGTGAAAACCCAAAAAAAATTGCGGAAGTTTAGTATTTCCCTACCCAAGACTGGAGTCGCTATCTCACGAACCACTAAAGAGTGTTACAAATAAGTTTGAATAGAAAATACATAATGACTGTCTCGATACAATGAAAACAAACTGAAAATATGGAAAGGGACTTCGGCCTGCGAACGCCAGCTAGGCTACCTCGTAAGTCCCTAGACTGAAGTCAGCTCCCGATCAATATACTACTGTTGTGGTCCAAAAGCAGCTCCGGTACCATGATCTGTGCAAAAAGCACAGAAGTATAGCATCAGCACAACTGACCCCATGTGCTGGTAAGTGCCTGGCCTAACCCCGGCGAAGTAGTAACGAGGCTAGACAGGACTACCAAATCAACCTGTGCAGTTCAATATATATATAGGCAATAAAAGTAAAGAATACCATAATTAAACAGTTAAAAAGGGAGGGAAGCATGCCATGGGGGAGTGCAATCTGGATATAAAGTCAACAACTTAAGTAAAAAATATGGCAACAACAATAATTAACAAAAGCAGAAAAACCAACAGTTGCACGACATCAACTTTCGTGCTTTTACTCTCATTTTCACCAAAGCAATCAAATAAAATGCACGGCATCACCCTTCGTGCTTTCCCTCACATAACTCTCATTTCATGGCACGGAATGATCCTTCGTGCAATTATCATCAAATCAGAGCACGGAATGTACCTTCGTGCATAAATAATCAAAATATGGCACGGAATGACCCTTCGTGCAAATATAATCAAAACATGGCATGGAATGACCCTTCGCGCAAATATAATCAAAACATGGCACGGAATGACCATTCGTGCAAATATAATCAAACATGGCACGGAATGACCCTTCGTGCATTATTACTCTTCCTCACCCAAACAGCAATCACAACCAAACGGGCGAAGGAATAAGCAAATAATAGGAAATGTCCCGGCAAGGGAAAACACAATTAAGCAGCTAAATCCCGGCAAGGGAGCAACAATAACAACTTTCACATCCCGGCAAGGGAGCAACAATAACAACTTTCACATCCCGGCAAGGGAGATAATCAATATACTCAAACCATCCCTACAAGGGATTAATCATATCTCTTTCCATTTCTTACTCAATAGTATTTTTATCGTTCGAGCAAACGCTCCAAGGAATTAACAATTCATAACTAATCCTCATACTATTCACATTATGTAGAATTCATCAATTAGCATGGAAGAGTCCCAAAAATATTAGAATAAGTACAACCAAGGACCCACGGTCATGCTAGACACCGGTGTATAGATACTCGTCACCATTCCTATACACCGTACTCAATCATTTAGCAAATAGCAATTAATAACACTCCAATCCTATTCCCTCAAGCCAAAGTTAGATCAAACACTTACCTCAAATGCTCCAAAAATCCCCTCAAGCCTCTAGTATAGATTTACCCCTCGAATTCACCACCAAACCGCTAGAATCTAGTCACAAATTACTTGAATGCATCAGCAAATGCTAATTGAGTCAATTGAATGCTTAAAAATGAATTTCCCAAAGTTTTACTCAAAAATTCCCAAAACGCCTCCGGGCCCATGTAGTCAAAACTCGAGGTTCGAACCAAAACCCGATTACCCATTTCTCCACGAGTTCATATCTATGATTTGTTTTGAAATCGGACCTCAAATTGAGGTGCAAATCCCCAATTTTAAGAAAACCTAGGTTCTACCCAAAATCCCCATTTTCACCCATGAAAAACCTTGATTTTAAGATGAAAACATGATAAATGATGTTAAAGATTGAAGAAATTAAGTGAAAATCAACTTACAGTTGAATTGGATAGGGAAGAGTTCTTGAANTGCAAATGTGGGAAATGCGAACTGGGGTTCGCAATTGCGAACCCCGACCAAATATGGGAATTACGAAGTTGAGTTCGCATTTGCAAACTCTGAAGGATACTAGAAAGTTCGCATTTACGAAGGCTCACTATCGCATTTGCGGACAGTCGTTCGCATTTGCGAAGACTGGGCTCATAGCCGGGCATCGCATTTGCGATAAATTTCTTCGCATTTGCGAAAATTGCTGACCAGGTGAAAGATCACATTTGCGATGAGAAGCTCGCAATTACGAGTTCGCATTTGCGAATGCTAGCTTTACAAATGCGAAGCCTGCAGAACTGAAAGACACCAGATTTTTAAAAATGAGAAAATGCAATCCGATGCCTATCCAAAACTCACCCGAGCCCTCGGGGCTCCAAACCAAACATGTACGCAACCTCAAAAATATCCTACGGACTTACTTATGCGATCAAATCGCCAAAATAACATCGTTTACATAGAATCAAGTCTCAAATCACATGATTTTCTTTCAACTTTCATAAACTTTAAAATTTGGAACTTATAGTCCGAAACACGTCAAACGACGTCCGTTATCAACCAAACTTTACAGATAGTGCTTAAATCATATATATGACTTGTACCATGCGTCGGAACCAAAATACGAGCCCGATACCATAGTCTTTTAATTAATTTTTATTTCCAATTTCCTTAATTAATTTCAAAAAATAACTTCACAAAAAAATTCATTTATCGGGCTTGGTACTTCAGAATTCGATTTCGGGTACACGCCCAAGTCCCATATTTTTCTACTGACCTTTCGGGATCATCAAATCACGGGTCCGGGTCCTTTTACCCAAAATCTTGACCGAAGTCAATATTATGCATATTAATATCAAAATTTACCATTTTTCACACATAACTCATATATAAGCTTTCCGGCTATGCGCTCAGACTGTGCACGTAAATCGAGGCAAGTAAAAATGAGGTTTTCAAGGCCTCGAAAGTGCGGAATGAAAGAGGAAACCGGTGATGACTATTCGGGTCGTCACATTGATCCTTAGTGGAGTTGTCTTCTTGTTCTTGACTCACCAGTGAATTCAATGCAGATCAATACTTCTTTTTGATTGAGAGAATATCACTGAATGCACAAAAACTATTGTGTCTTGCACCATGTTATTTTATCACAAAAGATATCACCACAGATAGTGGTGTCAACTCTTGGTGTACTTTTTTCAGAGAGAAGTGAGAGTTACACTGTCTGCACTGTCACTTCTGGGTAGGTGGGTTCCAGTTGGACTTTGTGCTTCTGCCAGTACATACCAATGAACCAGCTCCTAATACTTCTGTCAGGACATACCAATGGACCTGGTCTTGATTGTGTTCCTCAATTGTAACAGTTTCCAGATGGTCACTTTCTGCTACGTTCCAACTGTGCACTTGACCTATACTTCTATCATAGAACCCCAAAAGAGTATGTCCCTGTTGTGTTTCTCTTTATATTGAATGCGTACAGTGACTGACTTGTGCTTTTTGTCGGAGAACCCTAAAGGACCAACGTATCGAGTCCCTGTTGCGTTCCTCCCTATGGTCATTCATCCATTTGCTGATTTTTTGACTTTGACCAGTTTATATGATATGTGTATCCTGTGCGACAAGGATCTCTATATGGTTCTTCATAAGTTTATTAAATCATCAAAACATAGAAAGCATAAGGCTAAGACATTTGAAAACCCAACACTTACCCAAAACATCCATGTGAAAATCTCTCTCAAAATCTTCAATCCCGAGCTCCCAAATTTATTTTCCAAGTTTTGAGACTAAACCCTCGTTCTACCCTTTTTTCTGAATAGTAGAACCGCATCTGCGGCTCTAGGACCAAACCTGTGGTCCTACTTCTGCGAAGACCAAGTCGCACCAGCGACTTTTCATTAAACTCCCATTTCCGTTTCTACGACTCACTTACCGCACCTGCGGTCCCGCATGTGCGTCCAACCCCTCGCACCTGCGGCTTATGGAGCCTGGGCTAATCTCACATCTACAATCACCCAACCGCTTATGCGGCACCGCACCTGCGGTCCCATTCACGCAAGTGCGGTTATGACAGATTCAGCCAACATCAAATTTTTCTAAGTCCAATTCAACTTCCATTAAGCACCTGAAACTCACCCGAGGCTCCCGGGACCTCAACAAAACCTGCCAACCAATCCTAAAACATCATACGAACTTGTTCCAATCTTCGAATCACATGAAACAACGCTAAGATCATAAATTGCTCTCCAATCCAAGCCTAAGGATATCCAAAACTTCAAATTTTCGCTTTCGATCAAAAAGTCTATCAAACCTCGTCCGAATGACCTGAAATTTTGCACACACGTCACATTCAACACTATGGAACTACTCAAACTCTTAGAATTCTATTCCTACCCATAGATCAAAATCTCACTATCGAGCGGAAAACTTAAAAAATTCGATTGTCGGCATTTCAAGCCTAAATAAGCCACAGGCCTCCAAAACACAATCCGAACACGCCTTAAGCCCGAAATTACCTAACAGAGCTAACGGAACCAATGAAATTTCATTACAAGGCCGTCTTCACACTGCTCCAACTATCATACAAAATTCTAAAACTTAAACTCTAATTTAGGGACTAAGTGTCCCAAAACTCTCCGAAACTCTAAATAAATCCTCCCGGCAACTCACAATAGTAGAAACAAACACGAAAAATGCAGTTAACAGGGGATCGTGGCGCAAATTCTTAAAACGACTGGCTGGGTCGTTACAAATATATAATTTTCACTTCCATATTTTGAGCAAACATGGAGATCAACAAGGAAGATGAGAGGCAAAAAGGTACCAACGTAACCTAACTTTGCTGTTTTTATCATGGCTGCCTCAGTTATTATCTTGTTATATGTTTGTGCATGTCTGTGAACCTCATAAAATTGACAGATAAATGTATATTTATTTAAGTTTCATGTCTCCTTGTACAGCCCTTGCTGATGAATCATAGTTATTTAGAGGATGAAATTGTCAAAGGCGAGAAGACAAAACAAAAGCAAGGAAGAAATTAACTCGTACTTGTCTCAAGACATGAATACTGTTGAATTTTCTAATGTTGCATTTGACAATCTCTACCCAAACCTAACAAACATTGGATAATGACATATATATCTCCTTGGATTTCAACCTATTGTCAATTATAACATCGTCCAACTAGAAGGAGCCAGTTAGATATTTGCATATCTTAGATGGCTTAATATTCCCTTACCCTTTCAATTAATTTTGTTACACAAAAATAGACACATCGTTTGGACCTTCATGAATTAAATTGTTAAGAACTCTAATAATTTCACTTAGTTAGTTAGTTAGTTATGACAGTTATGCACAGCTGTACCAATCAGCTTGTTAGTTAGTGGTTCAACTTGTTAGTTAGTATTTTTCATCTTGGATTAGCATTGTATATAGTGGTGGTTTCACTCACTTCACTTGGGTGTGAATTCATTTTCCTAAGATTCCAGATTCTTCTATCAACATGCTCTCTCTTCTTCTCCTTGAATACCTGTGATACGAAAATCTCAGCTCCATTAACATTGAAGCTCAGCTTCGAACTACAGTAGAGCTTCGACCACTGTTCTATTGGTTAATTTTGAAATGAATAAAAGTATTTGGGATTATTATTATTTTTTTTTCTGATGAGAAATTCAATCGAAGAATTGTTCAATGCATAGAGACCACTATATCTTTTTGATGAACATAGAGAAAAACGATTTGTAGCTTTAAAATGAAAAAATATAGACTCAAGCAAAGAGTCATTGATTGAAAGACGTCCCCTGGAGAGTGTTTTGACTTAAGCAAAGAGCCAACACTCAAACGAGCTCGTTATGCTTTGGGAACAAGGCAAAGAAGCTAAAAGAGAAGACTTAAGACTTTGGATGTGGTGAATCGGCGGCAAAATGGTTAAAAGGAAATTGTTATCCGTCCATTTTATTCATTATAAAATATGTTGGATAATGAACTTTTAAAAAAAATGTCAAATACGGATAAGAATCATATTATCTATTTAGAAATTGAATAATCAATGGATAACTAGTGGATTTAACTTTTACATTTGTAAAGGCTCCAATTTGCGGTTTCTCAAGCAGGAATTCTCCAAAAAATGAGCATATTTAAGAAGTCACGAATAATATGAATTCGCCGATTAATCCATTTTTTATCCGTATTAAATATGAGTTGTGTTGGGATAATTTATTTGTTTTTAACACTATCCATTTATGATCCGACCCATATCCAACTCGACCCGCTTGTTTGCTACCCTAGTGGTGATATATATTACTTTTTATTGAATTACAATTGTTTATCAATTACACCAGGCCACTTAGAGACCTTACTAGGACACTCTCGGTTGTTGTTGAAAAATGGTACAAGGTTAGAGCATACTAATTATTGTGCAACATTATATTGTAGAGGCCTAAGCGTGCGGCACATTGGCTATATATGTTGTCCATGGCCATGCTTCGAATTGGATTTGGTAATTGAGTTTTGTAAACGTGGATACTATATATTCACATGCTTTAACCAATCCCATAAAAAAAAACTTGGGATAATGCGATTATGCTCAAAAGTGATGATAATGATGGTGATTAAAGTTGGAAAATGACCAATTGGGGTAATTACCTTTCCATATTGGACAACCCACTCGTTCTTAGAGAGGGGGTTCAAGTAGGACCCAAACAACTCAAAGAAACAAGGAAGGGACAAATTAGTTCCCCATAGCCCCTAATAGGTCATAGGTCCATTTATTGCTGCCTTTCTCTGATTCATGATGCACCACCATTTCCAAGAAATATTCTGGTAGTATTAATTACTACAATTACTTATGAAGAAAAAGAAAGATAACTGATCACAAAACTCTGGAAAAAAAAAATTAAATTGAAAACCAAATGGTCTTCTCATATTTAAATTTCAACGGTTTACTCAAAATATGCCCTCCCTCTATCAAAATCTATTTCCTTTTTAGTCTGTTCAAAAAAAATAATTTTTTTTTAATTTGGTAACAATTATATTTAAACTTACAATTCTACTCTTAATGAAAAATTTTTATAACCACACCAATACCCTGGACTCCTTTTTGACTTATTTAGGACCACAAATTCCAAAAAATTTCATTTTTTCTTAAATTACGTACCCAGTTAAGCAAGTTCACATAAATTGAAACGGAAAAAGTAGTAAACAGTAATATCACTTTAATATGGAGCGCTAAATTATTCCATGAGTTTTTTACGGCGCGAATGCTAATTAGATGAGTTAGTGGACTACAAACATTGAATGGTTAAACAAAAATAAAAAATTCAAGTCACTTAAAAAAAATATCCAAATCTAAACTAATCACTTGGAATTTTCATTTTAAGTATTCTCTCTGAAAATTATGATCTTCTGATTAAGTAGCAAATACTAGGATTTTGTGGTTCTACATAATCTTTTTCAGACCTACTAGATCAAGAGTTACGTTATGTTGTCAAAGAAGCAAACTCAAAAATAAGGAAGATAAAGAATATTAAATTTTATTGTAAAAAAATCTTCAAATTGAAGGTAAAAATTATGGGAACACAGAGATTCAAAAAGCTCCACTATAACAATATAAGACTACAAAAGTTCCACAATTAAATATAAAACAAGTGTTAAATACGGAACAACAATAGTAATAAGATCAACGACAAACCAATTGAATAAAGAGGAGAAGCCACAAAATTGGAGTTGTTGTTCGGGGCTCAAAATTAGATTTTACGAGATACTAAATCCGATCTTCACCGTTCAAATTAAGAAACAAGATGTTATGAACATTCAACCAAATTTTCAGCCCGATCCAATGGTTAACGAATTAAAAAATTTGATTTGAAGTTGGCTGGTCAGAATAAAAATCTGCAGCAAAACAAATACTTTTTCTTCTCTCTTCTCTCTTGATGAAAGCTCTCTAAAAACCCACTTTTATATGCTAAAATCTTTGAAAGACTTATACTAATGAGCATAGAACAATTCTCCAAGGTTGCTATATTTATAGATAATGAGTGGTGCTTTCTCTTAAAGCCAAAACCAACTTATATAAGAATAAAAATCGAATCTAATTATAAATAGGAATGGAAACCAAAAGAGAATAAGATTAGGCCATTTGTCCTTTGCCTGGACAACATGGGCATGAGCCCAACAAATTCCTCTTCTAGCCAAGGGGCCAAATGTCTTCAAGTAGATGAACTATTGACAAGCTTCATGCTTGCCAATTTCTGCAAAACTCATACTTATCTACATGCTTAACTACGAAGTCCCATATAAATCTTGTCATCTAAATCACCGTGAAGAAAAAGCACTCTTTACATCCATATACTCAACCTCTAATTCTCGACTCGCGGCTAAGCCTAGAACCACACGAATAGAAAACAACTTCAGAACAAGGGAGTCAACTCCTTTCTTATGGCCAAAGCCTTTAACAACTAACCTCGCCTTGTACCTAGGCGCAGAGATAGGTTATCTTGCTTTATTCTGAATATCCATTTGTTAGATAAAGATCTCTTACCTTTCGGTAGTTTCACTAACTTATATGTGCGATTCTCATTGATTGACTTCATCTCATCTTCCATGGCTTCTATCTACTAATCTTTGTGAGTATCTTGCATGGATTCTTCATAGCTCTAATAGTTCTTCCATATTAGTCAAAAGTACATACTCATCAGGAGGATATCGCATGGATTTTTGCTTCTCCCTTTTAGATTTATTTTAAGAGAGGTTTTAGGAGCATTCGAGGTAGTTATCTGAGCAAGAATTGGTTGCTGATCAACCACAACATCATTAACTGGAGAATCCATAATGATCATTTTGATCATGATCACTGTCTTCATTTTTGTCCTAGGTTCCTTTATGTGAAATAAGTTCCTTGGCAATAGAAACCGGATCAATATCAATTAAGCTCTCATTACTCTGAGAATCTATCTTCTCAACTTTGCCAATATCTTCAATAGTGTGGTTTTCAAAGAATATTGCATCATGACTTCTAATGAGCTTATTATCAGTTGGATAGTAAAAATTATACACAAACTTATCTTGACCATAATTGATAAAGATGCACTGATTAGTTTTGACATCTAGTTTTGATCTCTCGTCTTTGGGAACATGCACACAAGCTTTACAATTTACACCCAAAAACTCTCAAGTGATCATAAGAAACATCTTTAGCAAACCAAACTCTGTTTAGGACATCACCATCTAAAGCAAATAGCAGGAGACAAAATTGATAACATAAGTAACAATATTAAGTGCTTCCGCCCAAAATGTATTTGGAAGTTTAGCCTCTAAAAGCAAACATCTAACTCTCTCAACTAGAGGTCTATTCATCCTCTATGCCAAAACCATTTATTGAGGCATTTTGGGCTGAGTTTTCTGATGAAGAATTCCTTGTTCTTTTGCAATAGTTATCAAAGGGACTATAATATTCTCCATCATTGCCAGTGTGAATGCATTTTAATTTCTTCCCCATATGTCTTTCAGCTAAGGCCTGAAATTTCTTAAACACGCCGACTATTTGATCTTTCGATTTTAAAGGATAAACATAGAGCTTGCGAGTATGATCATCAATGAAGGTCACAAAGTAAAGTGCACCATCTTTTGATTTTGCTTTAAAAGGACCATACAAATTAGATGCACTAGCTCCAATAATTTGGGCTTTCTTGAAGAGGAATGGCTATGAAAGGAAACCCTTTTCTGTTTTCTAGCTAGAGTGCTAGACAATGAATACACCTTTTCAGCTTTGCTTGTTTCACTCCAAAAAGAAAACTTTACTTAGCCAAACATGTAATCCCCCTCTCGCTTATATGACTCAGTTTTCTGTACCACAATTATGATAAAGTGTCACTTTCTATCAGATTTATGGAGTCATTAAGAATAGAGCCCTATGTCACATATAAATGAGAAGACTTGACTCCTCGATCCACTACTAATGAGCCCTTGGTAAGCTTCCATTGGCCATTAAAGAGGACATTATGATAACCTTCATCGTCCAATCTTCCTGTAGAGATCAAATTGAAAGAAAAGTCTAGAGTATAATTTACATTTTGATAAACTAACACCAAACACCTTAACTTCATTGGCATTGCTTATCTTTAACACTCCAGTGTCAACAAGAGTATAAGATTAGAAAAAAATCTTTTCTTGGTGTGACATATGAGGTAGCTCCAGAATCTACTATCCAGCTCGTCTCATGGAATACCAAATTGATGACGTTTTCATCATAAGAAAAAAGAAGGTCATCTTGAACAATAGCAACAATATTGTTCTCTTTATTTTCAACCTTCATTCCTTCTCTAATGTCTTGCTTCAACTTGTGGCAAAATCTTTTGATATGTCATTTCTTGCCACAGTGGTTGCATATAATATTATTGTATTTGGACCTTGACTTACTTTTTTTTACCTCTATTTATCGAACCTCTTATTCTAGCTCTCCCCGGTCTTTTGTAACCAAAACATCTACTTGTGAGGAAGAAACCTGAGATTTCCTTCTTACTTCCTCGTTCAACATACCACTCTTGGCATATTCCATGGTCACCTTACCATCAGAAGCTGAATTTGTCAAAGAAACACAAAGAGTTTTCCAAGAATCTGGCAGAGTATTAAGAAGCAAAAGTCCTTATATCTTATCATCAAAATTAACTCGCATTCCATAAAGCTGATCAAGGACAACCTGAAAATCGTATATATGACCAAGTATTAGACTGTCTTCCTTGTATTTAAAAGGCCATCAATTGCTTTAGTATGAATAACTTGTTGTTCCCAGTTTTTGAAGCATAAAGAGTCTCTATCTTCTGCCACAATGATCTCGCATGTGTCTCATTCACAATATGGTTGCGAACATGGTCTTCAATTCATTGTCTCATATATCCACATACTTGTTTATGCTCGAAATCCCAATCTTCATTCGATATACTCTCGGGTTTATGAGCTGCAAAAACTGGTAGATGCATCTTCTTCACGAATAATAAATCTTTCATCTTGCTTCTCCAAACGTTATAATTTTTCCCATTCAAACGTACAATCTTGCTCATATTCTCATCCATTCTATAAATCCGAATAAATAACTAAGGATCTGATACCACGGTTATGTTTGTGTCTCTTTTGGTATATTTTTCTTATGTTGTCCGATTTATCTTCGTTCAAGGTTTGCTTTACTAGCTTCTGTATGACACTTGATTATTTCAATCCTAACAAGTGGTATCAGAGCGAGGCTTAAGACAGGTTCATCTTGGCGAGTTTAGTTTTAGCTGCAACCTATTTAACGGTAATCATGCTTTTTGTATGAGAAATTTGACCGGAGTGCTACTCACGTTAAGATAAACTTTGCTGGTAGAGAATTGGAGGTGCGACCTGTTAAAGGTTATGTGAAGAGGGTGGATCAAGTTTATTTTGTTAGAAAATTCAGGCAAATAGGTTTATAGGGTAAAACCGGCTTATATTAAA
>MU775352.1:170279-188516 GCA_026770625.1 Nicotiana glauca | reverse complement strand
GGGGGGGGGGGGGACAGAAGATAAAGCGAGTGGAAACTGAGACCAAGGATAACAGCTTTGTTGGCACCGGGTAGATCCCGAAGGAAACATTATCAACGTGAGCAAACAAATATTTGTCACCAGATGACATTAAATGAAGAATATTCCTTAGTATAAATATGCAACTATTATAGAGAATTTTGGAATTCATGATCTGCAGTTACATATTCATCAATGACCTTCATTATTGTCATTTAATAGGGTTTGATCCTAGGACCTTGTTCCTTAGGTATAGCTATAAATAGTGGGTTCAACAACCATTGTAGGACATTAAAAATTCTGACACACTTATGCTAAACACTATCCTGAGCTAAAATAGTACTTTATTTTCTGTCTAGCGTTATTCTTATTGTGGCCTTCGGAAGCCTTGCTCCCGGAATCAAATTATCTGCCATTTATCTTGATTTCAACGCTAAGTCTCGGATTTTATTTTATTTATTTATTATTTTTTGGATCAAATTGATTCGCTTGTCTATAAACCATATTATAAATTCAACTATACCATTTTACGATAAGCAAGAGGGAGAATTGTTAGGTGTTTATCCCATTTTCTTACTATATTGGTTTTCTTATCTTTTGAAAGAAATAGCAACATATTTACCATAATTGAGTTTTTCTTCTTTTAGAAGAAAATTAAAAATCTCTCATATTTGGGTAATAACTTTTCTTAGAGGAAAAGATTTGGACTTCTATAAATCGGGGATCCTTCTTTCTCATTCGGTAGCATCTACAATGTATCCATATGGGGTTTGAGAGTCTTGTTTAGGGCGAGAACTTTTCAGTACAAGTGTAAGTTTGTTACATATGTTTGCCTTTTCATGAGGTGGTTCTCTCGATATTTTATACTCTCTTTTATATAGTGGATTGCTCATCTCCATCTATGAACGTAGGTCAATTAATCGAACCATGTTAGCTGTTTGTGTCTGTTTTGGTATATTTCTCTTCTGTTGTCTGATTTATTTTCGTCCAAGATTTATTTTACTAGCTTCCGCATGTCATCTGATTATTTTGATCCTAACAAGTTACTATTTGACTCAAAATATAGTGTAATCTTTTTGAATAAATCAATCAAAGAAAATAATGGGGTAAATCTTAGTTATACATAATAAACTCCAGATCAACAAACTAATTGGAAGAACAACATATAAGATGAGGTGAAGATAACCAATCTTATTGAAACTTTCCATTATTGCTCCTATTAATCGATGAAGGAGAACATATTACATATTACACATCTTTTTGGAGATTGCTTTGTTCTTATTTTCATTCATCAAGATTATAGAGGAGAGAGAGATGGAGAGAAGGAGAGAAGCTCAAAAAATTTGCCGTCTGGTCGGTTTCACCCTGCCCTATATATAGTCATGGACCTCCTGATATATACTTGATCTGATGTTTTTCCATACCTCCTCCGCCTCGATCGTTCTTTGAGGGTTGTTCTTTCTCGCTTCGACGGAAGTCGTGAGGACAGGGTATAGGATGGATCATATCATTCTTCGTTGCCTCGCCATTTGAATGCGACGTTGGTCGGCCTGACCGTTGTGGTCAGATTTTGAAACTTATTTCAAACTTATCGAAATGCTAGCCCATCGTCATTCGATCGAGGTCGAACTCTTCTTTTTAGCGAAGGCCCTTGGCTTTAAAGGGTGTTATTTGAAACTCATCGAGGTGTTAACACGTCGACGTTCGATCGAGGTCAAACTCCTCTTTTTGACGAAGGCCCTTGGCCATAAATGGTGTTATTTCGAACTTATCTTCTTTTTGGAGAAGGCCCTTGGCCTTAAAGGGAGTTATTTCGAACTTATCAAAATGATAACCCATCGTCGTTCGACCGAGGTCGAATTCTTCTTTTAGGGCGAAGGCCCTTGGCCTTAAAGGGTATTATTTCGAACTTATCGAAATGTTAACCCGCCGTCATTCGATCGAGGTCGAACTCTTCTTTTTGGTAAAGGCCCTTGGCCTTAAAGAGTGTTATTTCGAACTTATCAAATTGTTAACCCGTCGTCATTCGATCGAGGTCGAACTCTTCTTTTTGGCGAAGGCCCTTGGTCTTAAAGGGTGTTATTTAGAACTTATCGATATGTTAACCCGTCGTCGTTCGATCGAGGTCGAACTCTTCTTTTTTGGTGAAGGCCCTTGGCCTGAAAGGGTGTTATTTCAAACTTATCAAAATGTTAACCCATCGTCGTTCGATCGAGGTCAAACTCTTCTTTTTGGCGACGGCCCTTGGCCTTAAAGGGTGTTATTTCGAACATATCGAAATGTTAACCCGTCGTCGTTCGATCGAGGTCGAACTCTTCTTTTTGGCGGAGGCCCTTGGACTTAAAGGGTGTTATTTCGAACTTATTAAAATGTTAACCCCTAGTCATTCGATCGAGGTCGAACTCTTTTTTTTTTAGTAGAGGCCTTTGGACTTAAAGGGTGTTATTTCAAACTTATCAAAATGGTAACCCCTCGTCATTCGATCGAGGTCGAATTCTTCTTTTTTGGTGAAGTCCCTTGGTCTTAAAGGGTGTTATTTCGAGCTTATCAAAATGTTAACCCGTTGTCGTTCGATCGAGGTCGAACTCTTCTTTTTGGCGAAGGCCCTTGGCCTTAAAGGGTGTTATTTCGAATTTATCAAAATGTTAACCCGTCGTCGTTCGATCGAGGTCGAACTCTTCTTTTTGGTGAAGGGCCTTGGACTTAAAGGGTGTTATTTCGAACTTATCGAAATGTTGACTCGTCGTCGTTCGATCGAGGTCGAACTCTTTTTTTTGGTGAAGGCCCTTGGACTTAAAGGGTGTTATTTCGAACATATCGAAATGTTGACCTGTCGTCGTTCGATCGAGGTCGAACTCTTCTTTTTGGCAAAGATCCTTGGCCTTAAAGGGTGTTATTTCAAACTTATCCAAATGTTAACCCGTCGTCGTTCGATCGAGGTCAAACTTTTCTTTTTAACGAAGGCCCTTGGCCTTAAAGAGTGTTATTTCGAACTTATCGAAATTTTAACCCGTCGCCAGTCCCAGTTTTTGGAGAATCGGGCATCCTTTAGGGGAGTCCCAGTTCGCTTGATATTGTTTGCATCAGAGAGTTTAATATTAGAGAGTAGGAAACGTTGCCGTTTTGCTTATGTTTGTTTTGTGCGCACACTAGAGTTTCCTTGTCTGACTCCTGCCTTTCGGCCCAGAGATACCATCGGTGGGCGATGTTCCGATTGCCGTGTATAGTTTCCCATTCTCCAATTGAAATATTTCTTTCCTCGCTTGCCCGCGCGGCGCTTGCGTTCCTGCTTGAGCAGAGAGTAGAAAGTAAGTTAAAATGATACCTTCCTTACCCCAATCCGATGGATCGGTGAATGAGAGTAACTTTGTGACATTGCTTGTTTTGTCTGGCATTTCGATGGTTGATGGGGCCATTCCTACATTTGATTATTGTATTTAGCTCTCTTCCCCTTTCTATGATGCGCCTTTGCTATGCCTGGGTAGGGCTTTGCCTTAGCGCCCTTTTTGAGAGGTAATCATGTTCTTTGTCTTTGATCGGGAAGAGACTAGAAAATTTTACTAAGAAATCTCCACAGACGACGCCAAATTGTTTGACTCAAAAGATATTGTAACTTTTTTGAATAAATCAATCAAAAAATATAATGGGGGTAAATCTTAGTCATACATAATAACCAATCTTATTGAAACTTTCCATTATTGCTCCTATTAATTGGTGGAGGAGAACATATTACATATTCCACATTTTCTTGGAGATTGCTTCGTTCTTCTTTTAATTCATCAAGATTACAGAGGAGAATGAGAGAGATGGAGAGAAGGAGAGAAGCCCCAAAAAAATTCGCCCCCAGTGGGTTTTCATCCTGCCCTATATATAGTCATGGACCTCCTGATATATACTTGATCCGATGCTTTTCCATACCTCGTCCGCCTCGGTCGTTCTTTGAGGGTTGTTGTTTCTCGCTTCGACGGAAGTCGTGAGGGCAGGGTATAGGATAGATTATATCGTTCTTAGCTACCTCGCCATTTGAATGGGACGTTGGTCGGCCTGACCGTTGTGGTCAGATTTTGACCAATACAGTTACTACGTAAAGAAGTTACAAAAACGTTGTCTTCCAACTTATCTAAATATTGTGATATAATGCCAAAAATTAAAGCTGATAAATAATAATAATTGGCTGAAAAATATATATTAAAAGAAGCAATTGTTATGTTTTTCTATTATGGGGTATTTCTTTGGTTGGCAAGCTTATTGAGTAAGATTGATTAATTGAGAGTTTTAAGAAAATGGGTTATAGCCGAATCGGATCCCAAATGATAGGAATTAGGATCATAGGAAGGAACGGCAGAATTAGAAAAGTGACATCCATTATGAAACCATGTCAACGTTCAAAGAGGATAGTATTCTTTCATGAAAAGAAAAAAACATTTAATTTGTAGTATTTGAGTAAAAACAGGTGTACATGAAGACAATTATTGCTAAGAATCAGCGACCCACCAAATTCATTTTCTCTTCATATTTCATATTGAGAATTGCTACTCAATATATCTAAAACAGTCATCCTATTTTATTATTTACAGGATTAAAAGGAATTAGATTTGTTCAAACACTTTTCTAATATTTTGTCCAATTACATATTTGGAATAAGAGCTAAAACTTATAGCGTTAACATTTAGTTGTCAGATTTTAGAAATTTCTTAGAAAAACAATCTTCTTTGATCCTGACATCCTGTAACCACCAAACCGTAATTGAACCAATCATTTGAATTGTAAAAAATAAAGACAATAATAGTGAAAATTTTGGAATACAAATCTTGAAAAATTTAAAAGCGAAGTGCGTATATATTTTATCACGTTAGCTATACAATGTAAACTAATATTTTAAAAATAAAATGGGGTAAAATTCTGTTTTTCTTTTATTGGGTTCTTTTAAATTTAGTTTGGTGAAGCATTTTGCCCACTCAAATACTTATATAGTTGTTGAGCTATCATTAGCACATTATTTTCTCACCAATTTAGCGGTGATAATTGTTATGGTTGCTGTGATGTTGTAGCTGGACTGTATAAGATGAAAATATAATTTATTGCCTATTTTAGCAAAAAAACTGTACGGATAATTTGTGGAAGCTTTTCAATATATTATCATCATGAAGCAGTGAAATAAAAACCAAATCTTATGAAACTATAACTAATAATCTCACATCCTAAATAGAAAAAAACATATTAAATTTCTGAGTAATGTTTTCAAGTGTATATTATTTATCTCCTCTTTTATCCCTTTTTACCGTTTAAATTTGGAAACGTTTAGCCTTTTAGGCATAGTAATATTTATTTACCACTAAAAATGCTAATAACTAAATATTTAAAAGAAAACAAAATATTCAACTTATCATAAAAGCAAGGGGTTTATCACAATTAGGTGTCGGTAATGAAGCTTTGCCAAATGGCCTAATTTAAGCTGTCATAATATTAATTAGGTTCGAATGTCGTTGAAAGTGTTGTCATTATCTTTGATTCTTCCTTATGTAGATCACTTGTTTATTTATTATTCTTAAGATTTGAAATTATTTCATTCATGTATATTACTTTTAATTCAAAAAAAGAAAAGAAATTACAGTAGTTAATTTATCAACAGGAACAAGAAACCGGTTCGGTTCTATGACAAATTAAAGTTGTTCTAGAAAAATGGGCCGCAATGTCTTTTAAAGGGATTTTTGGGCAACAGAATCGTCTTCCACTACTAGGAATGGCAGAATCTTAATTAACATGAAATGAGAAGGTCATTTTAGTCAATTAGTTTGGACCTTTTGCATTACCTAGGCGATGCCGTCATGAAACAATGAACCAGAGGGTGAACTAGATTCTCCTGTTGGGTAAGGAGAATTGATGGCATCCCTAACTAAATATTCTGATCCCTAAAACTAAAGGGCATATCCTGCATTTTAACTTTTTTTTTTTTTAATTTTCTCACTAGGTGTTCTATATTTATTTTGGAGCGTCGATCAATTTAAATTCACATTTATAAGATTATTTTTTATCATTTTTTTTAATTTTCAGAACCCGAATAAAACCTCTTTTATCCCTTCACTCTCAATGGTTTGTTATGACAATTTTACTCGGTAGTTATTATTACTGTCATTTCGTACATTACACATCCATTTTATACTAGTAGTATTTTTTTACCATTATACAACCTACTATTATCATATACAAGAAGCCATGGATAATATGGGTAATTCATATTATCCGCCGATTAACCTATATTTTATCCTATTAAATATGGGTTGAATCAAATAATTAATACGTTTTTATTACCAATTTTCGATCCGAATCATATCCGACCCGACCCGTAAGTTTTCCACTCCTACCTACTATTATAGGGTCGCTGCTTTATCTAAACAGTGCCACATCAATCTAATGAGAAAATAGGCTCATAATTCTAGTACATTTTCTCTCACTTGTGACTTAGGGAAATGAAAAAGGAAGAGAAAAGGTAAAATCCCAAGGCAACTTGTGATTTTCCCGTGTACATTTGAACATCACGATGTTGTACATACTATATGGAGTTTTTTTTCTTTTTCGTTTGCGACGAAGTAATGCTACAAAGTACAAACTACATATTGGCCGCGTAAAATTATTATATTTCTAACGGAAAAAAGCTAAAAATATTCCTAAATTATCGGAAATAGATCACCTTTATCCTCCGTTAATTTTTGGTATAAAAAAAAGTCGTCGCTGTTAGTTTTTTGGCTCACTCTTACCCATCACACTAACAGATCTCCAACTTGGACTGAAAATAACGGAAATGACCAAAAATAGCCTTGAACTATCGAGAATAGATCACTTTTATCCTCCTTTAGTTATTGGTACCACAACATCAAGCAAATACTTTATCATCTTTCAAAATACTTACATACATAACAATTACTTCTGCATTTTTTATATTTGATTGTTAAACAGAAACCTATAGCAAATTGCTTTATAAATTTTATTGCAGAATCCTAAAAACTAAAGATAAACATCTAGAATGGATTTTACTCAAATTTTATTGAAATATATATGAATCTTTTTCATTGACTATAACATGAATCTTTTCTATTACATATAGTGTAAATAGCCATACATGTTTTCCTAATAAATCCTTTTGGGAATTAAAACTCTATTACATCTCCCAACTTTTAAAGTGTATAGTAATGAAGAAGACAACTGCAAAACATATTTTGCTGTTGAATTGAAAATCAGTCAAAACTACGTTGATGGAGTACCATGTTACAAGTTTATAGAATCTTCTCACTTGCCAATTGTAAATAAACTAAAACAATGACACATGACTCGACCTCAGTAATGATTTACGATGATTTATCTAACACAAAAGGAAAATTAGAGGTGACAAGGGGCAGATGCGGATTTAGGATTTAAGTCTTATGGGTTCCTATCGTAATTTCATATTAATATGTAATAATAATTGGGTTCACAGTCAGATATTTACCAATATTTAGTGAATTTTTTAATATAAATACAAGATCTACGCAAAAATTAGTGGGTTCCTAGGAACCCGTCGTCTATACACTAGGTACGCCCCTGACAAGGGGTCGGGGCCATTCCGGACCTATCTTGGCAAAAAACAGCCTGGTCGTTCCTGGTCATCTCCTTTCGCTCATCACTCTCTCCGTCCGCTAACACATTTTTACCCCATAGGCTTTCCGCTGCAAAATTTGATGGTGAAATTTGACATCTTAGCCATATGTGGTGGTAGCTATGGTTGAATATTGAAAATAACTTATTTTTAAGTTCATACAAAATTTGAATAAAAGCCATTCTAGATGTTCATCTTTAGTTTTTAGGATTCTGCAATAAATTTATAGTGGTATGCTGTAGGTTTCTATTTAACAATCAAAGATGGAAAATGCATAAGTAATTTGCAGGTATGTAAGTAGTTTGAAAGATGATGAAGTAATTTGCTGGCCGTTGTTGTACCAAAAACTAACGGAGGGTAAAAGTGATCTATTATTGAAAGTTCAAGGATATTTTTGGTCTTTTTCGGTTATTTTCGGTCCAAGTTGGAAGTCCGTTAGTGTGAGGGGTAAGGATGAGCCAATAAACTAACGGCAAGGACTTTTTTGATACCAAAAACTAACGGAGGATAAAAGTGATCTGTTTGTGATAGTTTAAGAATATTTTTAGCCCTTTTCCGTATTTCTAATATGGTTTCCTCTTTAAGCTAAAGAATTTTGTACTATTACTAAATGAAATGGGACAGTTATAGCATGTTTGGCCAAGCTTATTTTTAGCTAAAAGTGTTTTTTTTTGTGGCCAAAAGCACTTTTGGCCAAAAATTGAGGTGTTTGGCCAAGCTTCTAGAAGAAAAAAAAAAGTGCTTTTGATGAGAAGCAGAAGCAGTTTTGGAGAAGCAGAAAAAAATAGTTTCTCTCCAAAAGCACTTTTTAGAAAAATACACTTAGAAGCAGTTTTTAACAGCTTGACCAAATACTAATTGCTGCTCAGAAGTGATTTCAAACTAATTAGCCAAACACAAACTGTTTCTCACCAAAAGTACTTTTGAGAAAACCACTTTAAAAAAAAAGTGCTTCTCAAAATAAACTGATTTTTGCAATTTGGCCAAACGTTCTGTTAGTATCGAAAAGGAGTAGACTGCACTAGTTATTTTTTATCAAGCTTCTGCAATTATTTTTGGAATTAAGAAAATTGTAATACTAGAGAAGACAATATTTGGATTCGAAAATCAGGCTCACATTTTCTTGAATAATATTGTTTTGACCATATATGATTCTTTATATATCAAGTTTGGGAATTTTAGCTTAGGAAAAAAAAAATGATTTGATTAGACAATTTAGGTTAAAACAAGATTTGATTTCGAGTGCAAATCATTGAGAACAAGGCAATAACAACAACCAACAGCTGTTTGCCTTGGTTTTTCTGATCTGGAAATTTACATAAGGATCTCTGGTGTAGATTTAGAAGTACAATGGAGATTTGTTCAAAAAATGAGGGAGTTTTCTACAATGGAATAAAGAATGTTATGCGTGAGGTTCGGAAAAAGTGGAAGTGATTATTTTTATGGCTCGAACCTATAACCTTTTGGTCACCTGACCTGACAACAAGCTGCGCTAAAACTCCTTTCTTTTCTACGATGGGATGTCATTTCCAATTCCAAATATAAAATATACTCTAGGAAGCTTGTATAGGATAATTTCAAATTGGATTTAAGTTTTAATCTATTATAATTGTTTTTACATTACCCTAGGTTACTAAATACAATACTTATTAAATATTATTACTTGTAAATATATTTTAAATGGTCCAATTATATAAATAATTTTTAATACTATTAGTGTATATAAATTAAACTCTTTCTAATTTCTATAACCTTTTCTTCAGCATTAAATGTATCAACTGCGATCCGGCTTTTAAAATTTTTACTACTTTGAGATAGATAAAATAAATTATTCTTTTGTATTTCTTTAAAGAAGTTCTTAAGAAAACAACAAATATCATTAATGAAAATAAATCAAATTAGTTGGACAGATAAGCATTTAAGTTCACAAGGGAGTAGTGTGTGTGGAAAGTGTAATTGACATTTTTGTTCAATTAACCAAAACTAAAAGCAAACCTCCCCCCCCACCCCACCTCAACCCCACAGTTCACATTTCCTTGGGGCACCGTGTCCACTTCTCTTTCTTCATTTTTTCCTTCTCTCTCTACTTTATTATTATTATTAATAGTATTTTAATTTTAATAATTTCTTTTCCATTTTTTCACCTTACATCTTAGTTTCTCTCTCTTTGTTGTGATTCCCTCAAAACTCCTGTTTGTATTCATTCTTTTTCTCAGTTCTTACATTACTCTTTCCTAAACAGCAAAGCAAAACCAATCGTGCCTCCCTCTCTCTCTTTCTCTCTATCTATCCTCTTTCCCTCTATACTCTAGAGAGAGAAAATAAAATAAAAAATAATATACATATTCACTGACGGATATTGCAAAGAGGAAGAAATAGACGTCGCCGGATATGCTCCGGCAAAACCATTTCCGGCAATAGTTCAAACCGAGTTGCAGTACTAGAACACCATTTTTGAAATTATTGAGGAAAAAGGTGAAATGCCTGAGACTTTGATATTATCGAAAATTAGTAAGGAAGTGGATGAGGAGGAGAAAGAGAAGATGCTAGAAACCACTACAGCGACAACACCGAGGTCAGTTATTATCATTCCTCGGAGCAAATCCCAAGCAGCATCACGGAGAGTCATTCCTACGGATAGTACAATCACTACAGCATTCGGTACAACCAGTACTAGCACTACTACAGCCTCAAACGCAGTAGAAAAGCACCTTCCTAACGGGGATCTGTACATAGGTAACTTCTCCGGCAGTTCACCTCATGGATCCGGCAAGTATTTATGGAAAGATGGGTGTATGTACGAAGGGGAGTGGAAAAGAGGCAAAGCATCCGGAAAAGGAAAGTTCTCGTGGCCATCTGGAGCTACATTCGAAGGCGAATTCAAGTCGGGTCGGATGGAGGGTTCCGGTACGTTTATCGGATCCGATGGGGATATGTATAAAGGTTCATGGTCCGCGGATCGAAAACATGGCTACGGCCAAAAACACTACAGTAATGGGGATTATTATGAAGGGCACTGGAAGAGGAATTTACAAGATGGACAAGGGAGATATGTTTGGAAAAATGGTAATGAGTATGTTGGTGAATGGAAAAATGGGGATATTCATGGAAGAGGTGTTTTAATTTGGGCTAATGGGAATAGGTATGACGGGAATTGGGAAAGTGGTGTTCCTAAAGGTCATGGGGTTTTCACTTGGCCTGATGGGAGTTGCTATATTGGGTGTTGGACCAAGAATCAGCAACACCATAGCCAAATTCTTAATGGTACTTTTTATCCAGCTAACAACAATAAAACTAGTACTAATAATAGTACTGATTTCAGTGTTAAAGAGGATGCTTTTTTGGGGGGATTTTTTGGGCATAAGTTAGCAGCACCTTTAATGGAAAATGATGATTGTGGTGGTGGGGTTGTAGTGATGAATATGGGGAAGAAAAGGTCATCAGTAGATGGAGCAAGGGGAAGCATGACAGAAAGAAATTTTCCAAGGATATGCATTTGGGAATCCGATGGTGAAGCTGGTGATATTACTTGTGATATTATTGATAATGTAGAGGCCTCCATGATTTACAGAGATCGCTTTGGGTTCGATCGAGATGGACTTAAGCAGTTTAGGAGAAATCCTTGTTGCTTTAGCAGAGAAGAAAAGAAGCCAGGACAGACTATATCCAAAGGGCATAAGAATTATGATTTGATGCTCAATCTCCAGTTGGGCATTAGGTAATATTAATTTGAATGAAGTTGTGGATTACCAGTATATTGGATGTTGTTCTATTTCAGTTTGGTTTTTTCTTGATTACAAAATTGTTGTATACTGAATCCATGGTGGTTTTTACAGGTATTCAGTTGGGAAACATGCTTCGATATTGCGGGATCTTAAAACTAGTGATTTTGATCCTAATGAGAAGTTCTGGACTAGGTTTGCTCCGGAAGGGTCCAAGATTACACCCCCTCATCAATCTACTGATTTCCGCTGGAAGGATTATTGCCCGGTGGTGTTTAGGTATTCATTTCTTGAAATATGTAAATTATAAGTTGTAGTTTGATATTGTATAACTTTGATCTTTGTTAAAAACCATGAAAGACTCTAAAGTGGTTGGTTGGTTGTTGGATTATACAGACATTTGAGGGAACTATTCCAAGTGGATCCTGCAGATTACATGTTAGCAATATGTGGAAATGATGCCCTAAGAGAGCTTTCTTCTCCGGGAAAGAGTGGAAGCTTCTTTTATTTGACTCAGGATGATAGGTTTATGATCAAAACAGTGAAAAAATCAGAAGTCAAGGTTAGTTGCCTACCTCTCTGACTTGCACTTGAATTGATAAATTTCGTGAAACTGGTTGGTTATCTGTATATTTCATTCTAATTTCTAATTGTTTTTGGCTTAGGTATATGAAATATTTGTTTCTGTTAAACAATGATGATGACATGCTCAATTTTCTAATGGGTTTAAATTTTGCAATCTTTATTCAGGTGCTTATTAAGATGCTTCCAAGTTACTATCAACATGTTTGTCGTTATGAAAATACACTTGTCACAAAATTCTATGGTGTCCATTGCGTCAAACCAGTTGGTGGTGTCAAGGTATGTCTGTCAGAATTGAAATTAACCTAGACTCTTTGTTCATGTCTGATATTGGATACTTTGATTGGGTGCAGACACGGTTCATTGTAATGGGCAACATGTTCTGCTCAGAATATCGTATTCACAGACGCTTTGACCTGAAAGGTTCCTCGCATGGACGCACAACAGATAAACCAGAAGGAGAAATTGATGAAACCACTACCCTTAAGGACCTTGATCTGAACTATGTGTTCCGTCTCCAGCGGAACTGGTATGAGGACCTGATCAAGTAAGTATGGGAATGCTGTTGTCACAAAGTTTATTCCTTCATTCTGTAACATCATGACTCAATTGGTTTAACTTCGTCGCAGACAAATCGATCGTGATTGTGAATTTTTGGAAGCTGAGCGAATCATGGACTACAGTCTCTTGGTTGGTCTTCACTTTCGAGATGATAATACGGGTGACAAGATGGGTTTGTCACCATTCCTCTTGCGTACTGGTAGGTACATTTGTAAGAGATTTATTCTAACGCTGGTATAATAATGTGGAGTCCAGAACAACAATAAGAGGAATCTCTGCTTGCTTTTCAGGAAAGAATGATTCATACCAAAATGAGAAGTTCATGCGTGGTTGTCGTTTCCTCGAAGCTGAGCTACAAGACATGGATAGAGTTCTTGCTGGCCGGTAAGCATAGTCCTTCTGGCTGCTGTTAATTAGCTTTTGGCCTGGAATTTACTTTTGTTCTATGGCATTACTTGAAGAAATCTCGGTATGATGGAGATATTTTATGTTTTTTTTTTCTGATTCGCAAATCCTTGGTGACTTCCGCATTCTTCTTTTTGAGGCTTCCAGTATATCTAAAACTAAAAAGATTGCAGAGAAGTAGCACGTTAAGAGTTTCCTACCAGACACCTTGAAGGAAAATAGTAATCCATTGCTCTATTAACATCTGTGCTTGTATTTGTATGCCATTAGGGGCTATATTGACGCTAGTTCTTCTGTCACTAAGTAGTCTTTGGATTGTGATGATTCTCCATGAATTTGAGATTCGTAGTTGGAATTAGTGAGAGTTTGCTTGGTTTGTTGCTGCAACATTTTGGAGGGAGTTTAGTAGACAACATTTGTGATGTGGGAACAACTGGACCAAGGTGTTGTTATTTAAACCCTGGATAAGAAGCATGTCTTACTAAATTATATTGCTCTTCAACTGCTATAACTGCCCCCAAGTTGTAAACCTGAAATACTACAGTATTTTTCGGGCAGAATTGAAACTAGCTACCGACTTTAATGTGGAAAGCAATTTCTGAACCACTTGGGATACAACGATATAAGATTTTCAGCCATGATGACACTGTTTTCTGATAGAGTAAAAAGCTTGCTAATTTACATTGCTTTGTCCATGTTGCCCTAATACTTGTGGGTGCTTAAGATTGTTTTGTTTCTCAAACCATTCCTGATTTTGAAGTTACTTGTATCTTTACAGGAAGCCCTTAATTAAGTTGGGTGCTAACATGCCTGCAAGAGCAGAGCGGGTGGCACGAAGGAGTGATTTTGATCAGTATACTCCCGGTGGGTTCTGTAATATGCCTCCTTCACGTGGGGAAATCTACGAAGTAGTCCTGTATTTTGGAATCATTGACATCCTGCAGGATTATGATATTAGCAAGAAGCTCGAGCATGCTTACAAATCCTTGCAAGCTGACCCAACCTCAATCTCAGCTGTAGATCCAAAACTCTACTCGAAGAGGTTTCGGAATTTCATAGGCAGAATTTTTGTCGAAGACAGGTGATAGGGCAAGAGAATGAAAAAATCAACAGCTAACAAAAAGTCTGTTAAGTTACAAAGATTCTTCAATGAATCTGGAATCCCAAGTGGTGTAAAGCACATTGCCTGGAATGGTTGGGCGGCAGCTGCTCCCGGTGGTCACAATCGAAAAAAATATTGGCTCCGGCAGTCATGGTCGAAGACATTTTTTGGCTTGGATATACTATTCATGCGCGGTGCTTGGTGGGGTTAGTGGCTGAATTTTATGGATCAGCCACTGGTTGAGTGTAAGTTGTTTGTACATTCCATGGGGGTGGGTAAGAAGGTAATATGAGTTATTTTTTGTTTTTAGTTCTAGGGAAATTTTTTTCTTTCTTTTTGGGGTGACCAAGGAATGTGAAGATTTGAAAGATAAGTATAGGAAACTGAGCAAGTTTTCTCAGTGAGATTCAAAAAAGATTGGAGTGTTGGAGGAAAGGACTTTTAAATAATCAAAAGTGTACAGCATATAGGAAGGATGAGGAGGTTGAATAGATTATGAAAAAAAAAAATATATATTTGTGTGAATGTCTAAATTCTTGTTATTTATGATGTTTATATTAAAGTGACTGCACGGAAGAAGTATGTCTCTGTCATCTCTGCTGCTGGGGTCGGCGGGGGGTGGTGTCATTTTGGTTGCCTTTCTTTTGATAGTAGTGAAAGAAAGAAAGAGCCATTGCATTGGGGGCAGAGGAAGAGAGTTTTTGTATACCCAGTCTGAGAGTAACATGAAAAGGGGAGAAAGCAGAGACTAAAGATGCGCTGGCTGGTCCTATCTCACTTTTGTTTTACTGCCCTTTTACTGTGTTAGAGTTGGCGTGGGTTTGTTGAATTTGTCCCTCTTTTGCTCATAGAGTGAGTTTACGATAAATGGGGTTGTCCTTTCTGCACCATTTGTTTGGTCGTGTTACAACCGGAAAAGAATTTGTATGTTTTGTCGCCCTTGTCATTTATGATTATATAGAGTAAAAATGAAAGTGAAATATATATAGTATATTTTAATTTGGCCCGGTTATTAATGTAGTGTGTTTACGTTTATATCTTAGAGGAGATAACTAGTTCTTCGGTGTTCCTAAGTTTAAGAAAAAATAAATAAATAGAAAAGTTGGTTGTTTTTTCTCTTCTTTTGAAGACTGGAGCAGTCGTTAAAGCAGAATATGCCAGAGAGATTTGACTCAAATTGTGGTCTCAAGCTTAAAAACCCACAATCAATAAAATTACAGTTACTGTAATTCCAAAGAGGTTTTGAGGGCTACTTTGTCAATTCAATTTCCTTTGGCCTTTGCTGGGAATTTGTGTAGGGTTTTTAAACTGTAGGAGTCAAAGTCAGTGAGCTGTCGAGGAGGTGAACAGGGCCCCACTTTCTTCTTTTTACTGTGGTTTCTTCCTTTTGACCTAGTTCTTTTTTATACTTACTTTAATAGTAGTAGGATTTTGCTGTGTCTGTTAGCTCAGATCGTAAGCATGGGTCTGTGTCACTCTGTACGGGATTCTGTTATCAACCCATCATAGTAGTATTTTACAGTGAATAGTGTCCTTTAGTTAATTTACTAGAGATTAGTTTACTGAATTATTATTATAATTATAACATCGGCTTTATTAGGGAGAATTTTACTTTGAATTCCAATATAAGGGTACCGAATCCGAATGAGAAATCAAACAAATTATTTTTTATATACTTCTAGAAAAGAGTTTCTTTTTATTTTTAAATAGAAGTTATGCCATAAAATAGATTTGAGATAGTAATAATATACAAAAGTGCTTATACCAAAAAGTAAGAAGATATTATACTTTTGAGAGCCTCAAATTGTTGATGATACTTCTGTTGTTGTCATTATCAACAGGTAGTATATTTGTGGCCCTATGACTTAGATAAGCTAAGCTCCTAATCCTAAGAAGGCAAGTCACACATATGACACCACCAGTTTTCATCTCCCCAACTCTAAAAGGCATCACCTCGGGCAATGCATGCTTTGCTGTCTAATAAAACAGAAATTATCCGAATTAATAATAATGATAAGAACATTAAAACTTCAAATGTATTTTAGGAGTGTCAAATTTAGTCAATGAAAATATAGCATATTTAATCTGATTAAACTTAGGTGTGTCAGGTTGTGCATATATTCATTGGCAGACAGCGAGCGGTGGAGCCAAGTGAAGGAAGGGCATTCAACTGCAAAACTAGACATTGCAACGATAACTAGGGCTGTGCATAATTTGGTAAATACTAAATTATTGTATTGAAATCGAAAATTTTGGTATTTGGTATACGATATTTTGGTATTTGGTATGATATTTAGTTTAAGTTTTGTAAAATATTGGTATTAGATATGGTATTTTATATTTTAAAATAAAATACAGAAATACCGATACCGTACTGACATATATATTATATTACACAAAACACATATAATCAATTATAACATAAATATAAAAAATCTAAAATTTTACTTTCCTTTATTCTCTAAGTTCATCAATTTACTCTAAACAAGTAAAAAGACATTTCTAATGATCAACCATTCTTTTATATACAATTTTCTCTATTTGGGTCGATATTGTCTAGTTTTGGATAAATTTTAGTCAACAAACATTTTTAGTTTGTATTTTTGAGTACTTTAATTAAGAATATTAGAGTCAATGATTCTATGCACTAGTTAGTATTCAAACCGAATAAATCGAAGTTACCGAACCAAATAAACCGAAATCGAAATCGAAAGGAGAAGAACCGAACCATACCGAATATAATTAGGTACGGTATTGGTATAAGATTTTAAGAAATCCGATGCCGAAATATCTAAATACCGTACCGTACTAACCGATGAACACCCCTAACGATAACAACCCAGTAAAATCCCTTAAATGGGGTTTGGGGAGGATAGTGTGTACGTAGACCTTACCTCTACCTGAGGGGTAGAGAGGTTCATTTCCGAAAGACCCTCGGCTTAAGATGACGAAAGAAATACTATATCAGTACCATCAACAGAAAATCAAGAAATAATGACAGCATCATAAGAACCAGAAAATAGATGAAAAACAATAACAATAATCAGTAAATAAAGCCATGCACAATGAAAATGGAGAATAGTAAAACCCTATCGGACTAGCCTCACACCGATATACGAAGTAGAAATAATAAAAATACTCAACTACCTCTTAACCTACAACCTTAATGTTCGACCTCCACACCTTCTTATGAAGGGCCATGTCCTCGGAAATCTGAAGCCACACCATGTCCTTTCTGATCACCTCTCCCCAATACTTCTTATGTCACCCTCTACCTTTTTTCGTACCCGCCAGAACCAACCTCTCACACCTCCTTATCGGGGAATACCGGGCTTCTTCTCCATACGTGCCCGAACACCTAATCCTCGCTTTTCGCATCTTGGCATCCATAAGGGCCACCCTCACCTTCTCCCGAATATCTTCATTTCGAATCTTATCCATCCTAATATGTCGGCACATCCACCTCAACATCCTTATTTCTGCTACTTTCATCTTCCGGGTATGTGAGTTCTTAACTAGCCAACACTCAGTCCCATATAATATGGACGGTCTAACCACCGCTCTATAAAACTTACCTTGGAGTATCTGTGGCACTTTCTTGTCACACAACACTCCAGATGCTAATCTCCATTTCATCCAGTCCACCCCTATACGGAGTGTGACATCTTCGTCGATCTCTCCATCCCCCTAGATAATCGACCCACGTGTGACTACCCGACCCGTTGTCATGTGAGTTACCGCTCCGTTTCCCCCATATTATGTTGTTCTATGTTTCAATATCAGTATTTGAGTTGATCGGATAGAATTCAATTGGTTTTAGTTGGAAATGAGGCACATAGTCTCTTTGAAGGAAACTTGTTTTGCAAAAGTCAATCGAAAGTTGACTATATAGTTTGAAGGCTCGGATGTGAATTCCGGTGATTTGGTTAGCTCCGGGAGGTTATTTGTGACTTAGGAGTGCAATCGGAATTGATTTTGGAGGCTCGGTGTAGAATTAGGCTTGAATTGGCGAAGTTTGAATTTTGGCGGATTCCGGTTGATAGGTGAGATTTTGATCCAAGGATCGGAATGAAATTCCGAGAGTTGCAGTAGCTCTATTAGGTAATTTTGGATATTCATGCAAAGTTTCAGGTTATTCGGAGGTGTTTAGGTCGGGTTTTTGATCGAATGTGCAGTTCGGAAGTTTTTAAGAAACTTAGGCTTTGATTTGATGA